>LBNU01025642.1:2067-13887 GCA_014162995.1 Artemisia annua | reverse complement strand
TTAATTGTTAGGTTAATCCTCATCCTTAGATCAAATAAAGATGGCGGGTGGTGATTAGTCCTTGGTATGTAAAAAAAGTTTGGTCTCAAATGATCTTAATCTTTAAACTAATATCTTATATCGTCAGTCTTTATCCTTTACGCAGTACGTTTGACTTTATCCAACGAGCCAGTACTATTGATCATGAGCAGTACTTTGGACTTATCACTTCAGAGCACTTTGATGTCCAGGAGTACTTTGTCTTTATAACCCCAACAATCCCTCCCCTACTTGATTCTACTTGGTTTGATTTCAAGTTATCATGTTGTAAGCTTTATCTTCAAGGATAGGATTGTCCTCTTTGAAAGTCATACTCGTTGGATTTTGTTATCATCAGCATGTAGTTCTGCAATCTCATCAGCAACAATTCTTTTGAATTTCAGCACTTAATTTTTCTCTGCTATCAGCACATAAGATACATCAAATCTTGTTAAGTTTCTACTATTCCTCATCACTTTATCAGGTATATTACCTCCTGTGAGAGGTGAATCATTGAAATTAATAGATTTTGATGTCTCCTTTACAAAGCATTAACTCTGAGTAGCAATTGTTTAAGGTTAAGTAACCATGATACTTGATAACCTATGATTTTTAGCAAGTCATCAGCTATCGGATTTGAGTAGTCTTTACCGAATAGCCGTTTGCTTTGGACTAGCTAGTTCTTTTCGTACAAATATCCATGGTGAAAATTACCATCATGAATGGATTTTCCACAATCCTTTACCACCAGCCATTTTTTGTGGGCAGTCAACTCTTCACTTATACCAGATATGGTGAGTTGCAAAACATACAATTTTTAGTAAATTGTCACTAAAAACGGATTTGGATTATCACCATTCAGAGCCGTACCCTCTTGATGAGTCAAACTCTTTCTTGTCTGTTAACATGTGAGCTTGATACCATGATTATTTGTGTAGCGCGAGTACTAACACCATGTTCTCTATAAAAACAATTTGTTGCTGTAAAACCTTTTGTGCTTCACAAAGTATTTTGCACATGACAAACATTGTTTATTCAAAAAAGACTTTACTGGTTTTAGGTTTGCCAAGCAGTACATTTGTGAAAGTACTGTTTGATCAGCAAGTACTTTGATAAAGTACTTGTTTATTCAAAAGATTTTAGAAACAATTCAGATCATACCAGACTCATTAATCATCATCCTTCCAAAATTGGGTCCAATTGATGAACAAATTTTCACCTTAGAGCAGTTCATGCCTCTTGCTCTACTTCCATTACCATGGATCCAAGCATCCTCTCATCAATCTCTAGTAGAGGATATCTCCTTTCTGTAGCATTTTGCAAAGATTCTCCACTTTGAATCTCCCAGACTATCTTGATTCTTCCACATCAGCTGTTGGCTTGTCTACTTCTGTTTCCCCCACATTGTAGTCAGATCTCCCAGTACACTATACCCAATTCCTTTGAGTGGAATGTGTTTAAAATGAGCTTTGCTCTGTTGCTGTAAGATAGGAAAAAAACAAATCTTCCTCTGTCTATAAGGTGGCAACACATCTAACCAACAAATTCAAATGCTCTGAAGCTGTCCTCTTCATCTATGGAAAACAAATAATCTCCTTCTTTTCATGATTCAATACCATCAAATCTGAAATCTTAGCCCTTTGTAGCAGTAATTTTTCTGACTTAGAAGCTCAAATCACACTCTTGAAGTAATTTCTCAGTTCATCAACTGTGGTTTCTCTTAATCCACTTCAGAATTAGACTTCTTGTGATGACTGTGGATTTAGTTGTTATTCTTTTCTTTTATTACCAGCTTCATCCTCTTGTGTTTCCTTCTTCGTATCATAACCAATATGCAGCTTACTTGTTTCGATTTCTTCTCTGACAGCATTATATAAATCCTTTATTCTTGATAACTTCAACTTCTGTAAACTTTGTTCCACGCCTTATCAATAACTCATATAAAATTTCTTTCTTGGGCTTTTGTCATTGGTCTTCTTGGTTGAATCCATCTCTCTTTCTTTTACCAACTCAGCAACCAGTTCTGCTTGTAACTGTTTAGCAGGCTTGCTTCACCTTTAGCTTCTTGATAGCTCTTATTTGTGCTAGAGAATTCTTCTCTCTTCTTTTTCTCTGGTTCTACCAAGGATTCCCTTTCCCCTTTGTCTTTAGGATCAGTTTCTTCAGTAGGTTGATGATCGAGGGCAAAACTAGTGAAAGCAAGAACCACGAGGATCGTTGTCCCAACGAGGGTTGAAATTGATCTTGTCACTCGAGTCGTGAGTTATGTGAGGTGAATGGGTTTGAAAGATGTGATTTGGTTTTAGTTATACTACGAAAGATTTGCATAAAATTTAAATGACATAAAGAACGATAATAAAAGAACTAAGTTGAACGAATAAAGAAAACATAGAACTAAGTAATAAGTGAAAGAAATGAAATAAGGTAGAAATAAAGAAAATGTTTTTGGAGTTTAAGTTTTAATTAACTAAAAAAAAATTAAACTATAGAAAGGTTTAAAGATTAAACGACTAAAGTTAACGAATAAGAGAAGAAAGTAAAATAAGTCGTAATAAAAAAAGGTTTAAAGAAAATTCGTCGGAGTAACGTTTAGAAATGAGAGAAAAGAAACTTCACTCGATAAACGATGAAGTATATAAGAGCCAACCGGCTTATAAAATTACAACGACCCGACACTAAAGAAAGAGAAAGAAATAATAAGACTCGTACTCGCTAAATACTTAGAATGAAACTCACAAAATATTTAAAGACCATACTCGCAATACACATAGAAAATGTTCATACTCGCAAGGTACCTAGGGACAACACCATACTCGCAATTTACAAAGACCATACTCGCAATCATATAAAAAAAAAACATACTCGCATAAATCATGAATTGATACTCGCCATGCACATAACAGACACCATACTCGCAATGTAAATTTGATACTCACAAAAGACCCTAGAACGAAACCATACTCGCAATATTATATAAATGATACTCGCAAAGTCAGCCAAGTTAATACTCGCTAACTAGAAAAATAGCTTACTCGCTATGGACACTGTGTGACTCATACTCGCAATCCACATGACATACTCGCTATGAATTTTTGTTCCATACTCGCTAAGTGAAAAGCATACTCGCAAGCTAGAAAAAAAAAGTGATACTCGCAAGGAAATGTTCCCCAACTCGCTAAACCCTATTCTAATGATTTTAAAAAAAATGTAACGTGACAAAAAATTAATATGTGACAAAAACTAATAGAAGATTAATAGAGAACAAGTTTGAAAGACAAAAAGCTTATGAATAAGCTTAAATAAGCTACGACCAAGAAACGAAAGTTACAAGCCCTAGATTTTTTAAGATTTATAAAACTTAAATAAAACTTAAATCTAAATCTAAATCTAAACTAATAAAAGCTTTAATGATAAAACAAGTTTTAAAGACTAAATAAGCTAAAATAAGCAACGAAAATAACAAGCCCTAGCCCATGAGCTTATTAGATTCGATCCAAACTAAAACCATGCAAAGGTGACAAGAAAAGTTTATAAAAGCTTAAGGAAAGATTAAAAACAAAGCTTGTAAAGATTAAACAAGAAGATTGAAGATGAAAAGAAATAAGCTTGAAAGATTAAGACATGAAAACTTAAAAATGCATTAATAAAAACTTACACATACTAATTAAAAACAAAATAAGGGCTAGCTTCAAAATGAAGCTTAGATGGAGTATTTATCAAGCTAGGGAGAGTTCTAGTTTGCTCATGTGTGCACTTAGCCCCCTAAACTTCTACATCTCATGAAAACATCTCATAAACTTCTATTACATATTACTACAACTTCTAAAAAGTAAACTTAGGTCCTTGCAACTTTGAGGTAGTGTGTTGACGTGTTCTCTAAAAGTCTTCAGCGATGTAAAAGTGATCACTTGCTCGAGTTTGAGAAGCTTATTCATGATAATCATCTTTAATCTTCGATTAAGTGTCTCTTTCATATTCATGAGCTTTTAAGAAGTAGAAGCGTCGTCACGAGCTTTTCTTAAGCAAATTTCATCTTCAGCTTGACTTTAAGACTCTCTTTCACATCTCGTGCTCGTTTTAGGCTTTTAGGTTGCTTTTCATGTTGTTTTTGCAATATCCTTACCTGCATAGTCATAAACACAAAAACACGATATCTTTGGCTTTGAACGTTAGTTTTTGGTCTTGAATAGTCTAATAATGGTGAATAAAAGGTATGTGAATAAGCACATATCAGTTGAGGAGAAGGTTGTGCTTGAGTATGTTCAACTTCTTGAATAACAATGCCTCTAGGTCTGGATATACTCTTTATAATTCAGCAATAGTATCATCATCACTATTGGTGGATTTTCTAATCTTTTCTTCCTGAACTGGATTGGATGGACCCACATCTTCTTCAAAATTTAAGGTCCTTGGTGTAATGAGAGACTGCCTCACAGTACCTTGAGCAGTACCTTGAGCAAAACCAACACCAGTATCTTCCAAGTCCAATTCTTCTTTATCACCACTTCTGATTGGAATATCAGCTTCTTGAAGATTTATTTGCTCAGTCTCATCATTCTTTCTTTCAACAGTATCTTGATGAGGAATTTGTTCTTCAAGTGGTGTTTGTAACATATTAACAGCATCTTGATCAATAGCATCAGTACTTTGATCAACAGTCTTTTCTTCCACAATCTTTTCATTCAGAACTGTATTTTCATTAACAGTATCTTGAAAGACAGCATCTTCATTCAAATTCACATCTTCTTTATTCCTCCCTAATGTGAACGAAGATAGCTTTCTTAGCCTCCTCCTTTTAGACTTCTGGAGACCTTCTGGGTGTTGTGGAATGAGAGACTTGACTAATTTGTTCAATTTCTTATACTTCTGTTGAAGAGTTTCCATAGCAATAGCTTGAACATCATAAGCTCTCTTCAACCTCTTCAACTCTCGTGTCAAGGCATAATTATCCAAAACCTCTTCTTCATCAGATGTAACCACATTAGCTCCCTCATCTCCTCCAGATGTCTGAGAACCATCTGTGAAAGTATAATCATTGGGAGTTGGTGGTTGACTTATACAATGATCTGAATCTTCAATAGCAGTACCTTGCAGAGAAACAGTCTTTTCAGTTGAAACAGTCTTTTCCCTTGAAACAGTCTTTTGAGAGACTTCTTGAACTGGTGAAGAAACAATGTTGTGAGAAACATCTTCTTCATTCTCAGACTGTTGAGAAGCATCTTGAGATGGAGTGGGAGCAGAGTCTGAATGTTCAGATGCATCCTCTGAATCTTCATGAGCAGCATCTCTAACAACTTGTGCTACCTCCAACATGTAAGTAGTGAGAGGTGTATTCCTACCAGAAAATTTAGCACTCTTGGTGGCCATGAAGGTAAAAACCTTATCTGGAAGAGAAACAACTGGCAAGAATTCTTGTGGTTTAGAAACACCCTCAAGCTGTTTATTCAAGAAAACCTGTATGAACCTAGGATACATCAAAAATAGAGAACCATTCTTGATGTGTTTAAGCATACCATCAAGGATCATCCAAGAAAAATTGAATGGCTGATTAGTAGCTAGTCCTACCAAGGCAGAGGCTATTGATTTAGGAAATTCATTCCAAGCAGTACTCTTGTTGCTTAGACAATGAAGTAGGACATGGATCAAATATTTCCAATGAGGACTGAATAAGGGTTTTTCAAAGGTTAGCTTGCTAAGTGAACCCTCATATCCAATATCCCTAAGTGTATCCCAAAGTATCTCTTTAGCAAAACAAGCAGTACCTTCTTCATCATTAAACTGAAGGTCTGTTCTTATAGAATCCTCTGTAATGCGAATATTACGCCCAGCAACCTTAGCTGTAATAAACCAAACATCCATCTCCTCCCATCCAGCTTTAGCAGTAGCCCAAAAATCTTGAATCCAAGGTGCAATAACATCGGGATTGACCAAAATAGCATAATTGATTGATGACCCAGTGAGAAAATCAATTATGTCATGAAAATCAACATTCAATTCCGTTTTATCCAGGTTGGCTACCATATTGTGACGATTACAAGTGGAACGAGCCATTGGTGTAGGATTGAGAAAGTTATTGAGAAAACGGCGAAGGTAATGTGTATAAAAAGTGGAGTGTTAGTTATAAAGAAAGAGAAAAGTTCGGTAAGGTTAAGTAAATATGGGTAAGATTTAAAAATCAAATCCCAATAAATACTCAATCTGTTATTTTTATCCCTTATTTCTTTCCAATAAATTAAATAACTGTTACCACATTTTTTGACCGTTGTATAGTAACAGTACTTCCATGCAAGCATAGCAGTACCTTCATATAGCCGTTGAGCAGTACTTTCAGCATCCAGAACCCAATTGCCTATAAAAAGACTCTTCATACACCTTCCTTCATCACAAAAGCATATCAAAAACTTATCTTCATCTTTCAAAACCATAACTTCACCATGAGCAACTTTCCATTGGTGTATATCTCATCAGATGACTCAAGTGACACAGAAATTGAGTTTAACTTTGACTCTGATTCTGATTCGGACTCAAAACCAGGATGGAGTGATTACTTTCCTCCAATGGCATCAAGCTCCAAACCAGAAAAACTCCCAAGAGAAAGGCACCAACTGCTGCTCCAGCTACAACACTGATCCAAAGAACTGCCAAGAGCCTTGAACAAAGCTTTAGAGACTGCTCTAAAGAATTGAAGATTCCTGTGGAAGAAGCCTGCAGACTATAGAAAACTCCAATGCAAGTGCTTTTCCTCCTTGTCCAAAGATGCAACAGCTTTTGATGAAAAGAGAACAAGCTCAGAAGGCAAAACACAACTACCAGGGCAAAGGGAAAAATCCTATGGAGTAGTTTATGTAGGATGTAGGTTGATGTAGGTTTGCTTTATCATGTAAACTCTGTTGTTGTAAAGACTATGGTCTTTGAAGATGAATGTACTGTCACTTTTTAATGAATAAAATTCCTTTCTTTTGAATGATTATGTAGCCTCCCTCAAAATATATGAATGACTGTTAATGCCTCCCCTCAAAAATAGCTTAAAATTGATCATACCAATACTCACCACTGAAACGCCCGACACCAAACTGATTTTTTTTTGGAAGTTCGGATGAACTATACGTAGTGGAACATATACAGACACATCGATAACATACATATAGCTTACAGTATTATAACTTGAAACATTTCTGTACACGACATGCAAACGGAAGCACATTACTTGCAAACTAGAGTTTGCCAAACACTCCTTATATGAAACTCAAAACATACGATAACTTGTTCGTAAACTACTAAACACCGAAGTAAAAACTGAAATAAACTGTGTGTTTGACACTACATAGAATTCTGAAAATACATTAAGGGGCGTTACAAGCAATAATAAAAGTGAGTAAGAGGTCGCTCGTACCATACTTCGAGCGTAGCACGTTAATGTCCCAAAATGCACTCCTACATGCTAACTAAAAGCCCCCTTCTATCTTACATTTACTACATAAGACATGATCTGAGAACGGTAAGTCTTTGTGACTTATTGAGTGAACGGAATATTAAAATAATACTTGCAATTCTAACCTAATAAGCAAATATCTAAACATGATTAAAGGAAACGACTTATATCGTATGACTACTTGTATAGCATAAACATAAGTTTGATTCTGATTTAATATATATATATATATTATAATATATATATATATTATATATATATATATATATACTATATATATAGTATATAATATATAAATGAATCTAAGCGCATGCTTCTTGACAAGGCGATTACATATTCGCCCTACTACAGTTTAGAACTTCCCTAACCATTGAGTACTCTTCTTGGGGTTCTAATTTTTCATCGTGCTTTTCTAAACTGTGGTCATCCACTAAGGATGCTTGTTCGTATCTACTTGATACGCTAATTCTATACTCGGGTCATCCACTAAGGATGTAAATACTAATATAAGCACGGGTCATCCACGAAGGATGCTACTAAGGGAGTTCTACATCATGCATTTTTTAGGCACGCTAAACTTGTCAATGATGCTTCTTGTGAGCATACTATTAATGATTTGTTTCGGTTATCTCCGAAACCTTGCACAAGTTCTAACATCATGTTTAATCTATTAACATGAAGCTATACACCGTTACTCACCTTTAAGTCTTGTTTAGTGTTCCACAAGCTTTCCACAAGCACCTAATCACATAATAACCATTCTAATGCTATTAGAACTTGCTAACACATTTATCTAACATGTATCGGGTCTAAAAAACTTAAACATGATCACCTAAGGTACCATTTCATCATTAAACACACTTTTACAACAACACTTTTAGTGCAAAATTTCCTGGGTTGCTGCTGTATTTTGCCTTTTATACCAATTTAACTTCCAAACGAGACAAAACTTAAAGAATTTCCTGGGTTGCTGCTGTATTGCTGCTGTATTTTGCCTTTTACAACAACTTTCGTTTAGACCTCATCTTAATCCGATGAACGGTTTATTCTCAGCAGCCCTTCTAAGCCTGCACATTTTCTGAAAAACCTTGTTGTCCCAAATTTAAATATCACCAATACGACCCAAAACTCGTAATAAGCTATTCCACTTATTACTAAACTTATATTACAGCTTATATAACATGTCAAGATCATATTTCATCAGGCCCATAAGCTATCTTGTTAAATTAAGCACTTAATAAGCTTGTTCCAAACACACCTTAATTTGACATACTTAATCATCAATAATAACTAACATCATGAATCTTTCTATGTCATTAACCATAACTTGGGTACATGATTCCTAACATATTTACATCATAACAATAATAATTCTAACATCAATTTCATCATAATTGATCATAATTTAAAACTAGGTTTTCATAAGTCTTAATTAAACATAATTCTTCTAAATTCATATAAACATAATTCCAATCATAAACTTACCTTGAATGATAGATTAGACACTAATAAGTAATGTTTGATTCTTCCAAGGTTAATACCAATATCATCAAAACCCTTAGTTATCTTCCTGTAGACTTTCTTTGATAATAATAAGACTAATGGTTATTTTTCCCTCCTAAAAGCCCTGGGGATGCCACATATGGAACAATACGTGTGTTTATATGATAATTTCCTGCATATTATGATGAGTAATACTTAAGGGTAAAATAGTAATTTCACCTATTTAATGGTCGTTAGTTCCTACCGTTAAATCTCTTGCATCGTTAGTCCTTTCTATTAACTATTTTGCATTCCAAGTCCTTAACTCTATAAAATACTCCCATAAAGACTTTTCTACTTTTCTAATAGCAATATAAAACTCTACTTTTGAAACTTATAATAATCGGGTGTTACAACTCTCCCATACTGATTGTTCGTGTCCTCATGAACACTTTTAGAAACTATCCTGCTTAATTTCTACCTATTCAATAAATCTTCCTAACTGCACTTATTCTAACACTAGAACTAATTTTATTTCTAATAATTCTAAATCTTATCTAGCATAACTATAAACATATACTTAAAGTACCTGAACCTTCACCAGTTTCATTCTTGACTTCTTCTGGTGGCATCATATACGCTCGACCCTGAGCTCTTGCATCACTCGACCCTCTTCTTTCTGCATTCTTGATATGTCTATCGGGTTGTATCGCGGGTTTCGCTCTTGGGCAATCCTTACTATCATGACCAGTTCCATGACATATCTCACAATCCCTCGCCAGTTTCCCACAATCCCTGCTAAAATGACCAACCTGACCACAACAAAAACACTCATTCCTGCCTGCCCGACATTCTCCAAGATGTCTCTTCTTACAAATTCTACAAACCGGATAGTCATATTTCTGATCACTATCTCTTTCTACCCTTGGTCTACTTGAACTTTCTGTTCTTGTTCTTTTTGTAGGGACATCTTCTGAATCATTTCTTCTTCTTGTAAAACTGGGTACATCTTTCTGGGTTTCTTGTTCTCTTTCCAGTGCAGCATTTGTCAGCTCTTGAAATTTCTGATAACTCCTCATGGAAACAAACTCTCGAATATCTTTCCTTAATAATGCCAAGTAGTGTTCCATCATCCGTTTCTCATTACCCGCATAACCTGGATTAAACCGTGCTCAATCAATGAATTTACCCGTGAACTCGCTTACAGACTCAGTAGTCTGATGCATACCCAGAAAATCCTGCCTAATCTTCCTTACTTCAGCCTCTGGAGAAAAGTACTTAAGGAACATTTCTTTAAATTCATTCCACCCCATGCTATTCACTGCCTCTAAACTACTAGCACCCTTATTCATATCCCACCAATCCTTGGCCCTGTGCCGAAGCAGATGAGCAGCATACTCAACTTTATTTTCTGGAGGACACTTAGTAATGCTAAAAGCTGTTTCCATATCTAAAAGCCACCTGTAACTGATTATCGAATCTTGCTGCCCATGGAACTCTGGAGGGTTACTCACTGCAAAATCCTTATACTTGAACTGATTTTCTAGGTCCTTACTTGTCCCAATTACTGTGGATGATCCGATTGTCTTTCCACTAAGTCCTTGACTAACAGCATCAGAAATCTTTTGAACGAATGACGGCATTGCTGTATCTAGTGCCCGAGCGACTTCACCCGATACCAACCCCTTCAATATCTCTTTGACTGCATCGCTGACTTGTTCCCTTTCTGGAGTATTTTCTCTTTCTGCACTAGATCCACCTGTTTCTACATTCACGGGTCGGCGCTTCTCTGTGTTCATTTCTGGGTTATCTTCAATACTTGTCATTTCTACTCAACTGAAAATTAAACACTATTACATATAAGTTTCAAATATTTCTATCTATAACCTCTATTCATACTTCTATAATCACATTCTATCTATTTAACCACTAATACTTACACATGGCATTATATGAGTCGATACTCTACCTATCTACCCATTCCCGTTTTAGAAGTTTCCCGAGACGTTCTATGATCTCAATAAATCCAAGTTATATGACGTAACTATTATCACGTTGGCCAGGCGTCATAATACTTGCGTCATATAAACATATCATTATTGCTATCATATTCCATCCCGAGTCATAACTAAAATGACTTATCTATCATCATACTATTAATGTATTCCTACACGCGTTCTACTGGACATGGCAATTCTATACATGCTAAGTTTAACTAATCATGGCAAAAACATGGATACTAATCATAACGAAACATGGTTCTAATCAATTCTGTATAACATATAATATAGTCTACATGTTCTATGGTCAATACCGAGCTATGGTTTAAGTCTAAGTACCCTCCTACTAACGGCGGATACTTAAATCCCTCAAACCAACGCTCTGATACCAATTTGAAACGCCCGACACAAACTGATTTTTTTTTTGGAAGTCCGGATGAACGATATGTAGTGACATATACAACCACATCGATAACATAACATATAGACTTACATATATATCTTTGAAACATTTCTGTACACGACCATGGCAACGGAAGCACATTACTTGCAAAACTAGGGAGTTTGCCAAACACTCCCTTATATGACTCAAAACTACATAACTTGTTCATAAACTACTAACACGACATAAAACTGAACATAAACGTGTTTTGACACTACATAGACTTCTGAAAATACATTAGGGGCGTTACAAGCAATATCAAAGAGTGAGTAAGAGTCGCTCGTAACCTATACTCGAGCGTAGCCGTTAATCTCCCAAAATGCACTCCTACATGCTATCTACAAGCCCCCTTCGCCTATCTTCATTTACCTACATAAGACATGATCTGAGAACGGTAAGTCCTTGTGACTTAGTGAGTAAACGGAATAATTAAGAAATAATACTTG
>LBNU01025641.1:13512-24170 GCA_014162995.1 Artemisia annua | reverse complement strand
TAGATTTAAATATGCGGTGTTAGATGGTTCTTGTAACCTTGAAGAAGATTCAGCAGAGTCTGTTGCAAACGGGTTTTCAAATACTTCTTCTTCTTCTTCTAACGTAGCATTGTTTGAATTATTTGTTGGTTCTTCTTGAAAGTTTGTGTTTTGATTATGCTCATCAACTCTTGGTAGAACAATTTCAATAACCGTAGTTGCTTGAGTAGATGCTGATGATGTTGAGGGAGTTGGTGCTTCAGCTTCGATTGTTGTTGATGCATCTTGTGTTGGTGGTGGTGGTTAATGATTTTGAGCGGGTGCAGCGGAATGATGTTGAGATGCATTTGTCGAAGTTCCACCATAGTATTCATCAAACATTAACTCGAAGAAGTTTTCCAGTTCTTGATATGAAGGTTTATCCTATGTTGTTGACTGAGCTCCATTAGGTACGAGTCCTGAACTAATGTGTCCAGAAGTCTGACCGTTTGGTGCGGGTCCTAATCTGGTTTGATTAGAAGCCATTGGGTTAAGCGCGGGTTCTAGAGCGAGTCTCTCAGAAGCCATCTGTGAAATCTCGTCAAACTTCACATTCATCATCTCCATTATCCTTTTTGTTCTCCTATTATACACCCTGAATGCCCTCGAGTTTTCTGAATAACCAATGAAGATTCCAATATCACCCTTAGCTTTCAACTTTCCTAGATCTTCTCTATCATTCGTCGGATAGCACAAAGCGCCAAACACATGATGATAAGAGATATCCGGTTTCCGATTGTTCACAAGCTCATATGGTGTTTTATTGAATCTTGGATGGATTAGGGATCGATTTTGAGTGAAACAAGCAGTGGCTACAGCATCAGCGCATAAGAATAGTGGTGCACTAGAATAAATTAGCATCGTGCGAGCAGCTTCCACAAGAGTTCTATTTCTTCTTTCAACTACCCCATTCTGCTGTGGAGTTCTAACAACTGATGTTTGATGTGTGATTCCAACATCTTCAAAATACGTTCTTAACTCCTGATTGGTGAATTCTGTGCCATTGTCTGTTCTAACAATCCTTACTGGAGCTTGAAGTAGAACTTGAATACGCTTCAGAAAGGTGATGATGTTGCCAGGTGCTTCGTCTTTTGATCTCAAAAACTTTACCTATAACACCCCCATTTTTGGAACGCAGCGGAATACAACATGGGGTGCTATTTATCAGTCACATAGTACAAGTATAGTAAACAACTTTAAAAACAAAGTGGTTTTTAAAACTTCACATTCGATAATTTATCAGAGTTGAGGTCCCAAAAGTTTAACATAAGTTTAGAAATACATAAATTGAAAAGTTTAAGTCATTATCGAATGAAAATTTTATTAAACATGAGCCATCAAGTAGATATCCATTTCTTTGCGCCGCCCATCCAAGCTTAAGCCACGAACGGACCTGAGAAAATACATGCTAAAAAGTCAACATAAAGTTGAGTGAATTCATAGAGTTTAATAAGTAATCAGTTGAATACAAGATAATTCCGTTTAAAATACGATGGGATACGTTGTTATACGCCCATAATTAAGTTGACATGTAACAAATACAAGTCGGGAAATAAGATTTATAGTATTGAGCTCATGAAACCGAACCTTGACCTAGATTTAATAATTGCCCCGGTAGGGTAAGATTTGCCATTTACCACATATTTCTCAATATTATGTGACCGTTGAAAGATGGGCGCTACCCATTCGGCCAGGATGGTCAATGCCCAATATGCATATTCATAATACTAGCATTTCCAACAAAATTAACGGTTCATGATGGGGACTTAATTGGCAAGAAATACTCAATGTAAGATGTCTATAATTCATATAATCGGATCCAGCATACCAAAAAAAATACTTGTATTCAGTTTGTAAAACTAGCATGTATCCCCCTCGCGAGGTTTATAAAACATTTAAATAAGTAAAGGCGAGGCTATGAACTCACCCGGATAAAGGAAATAGCACGAAACAAGCAAGTGAAGAAACTAGCCGCGAAAGCTCTACGATGAACCTAAATAGACATATGCTTGTCTTAGGTTTTTGAAAATAAATATTGATGTATTTTTGTTGTATATAAATCATGATCTTACTTAGGCTTGGTACAATATTCCTATACTTGTTTATATGTCCAAATATGTAGTAGTTATAGGTCCAATATTACAAGTTATAAAACATTTTTATACCTTTTTATACTTAGTGCTGATGAAAATTTTATTAACTTGTACATGTTTACAATTTCGCCATTTGCAAACCGTAAGTCCAAAAATTAAGTTCCTTATATCCCCGGAAAGGTATTAATCTGTACTAACAAGTTTTGTGGGTCCCACTAAGCTAAAAATTACACAACATCAGTAAAACTATCAATTTACCCAATATATTCAGTCCATCAGCTTTCAAAATTACAACAGTCCCACAAAAGTTGCGATAACTAGAGTTCTACAAGTCCAATTAATTCCCCGTTTGCGGCCATGTTTAAGTTAAGATGTTACCTACATTTCATAAAACTGGGCCAAGTAGTGAAAATGAGCATATCACTGAGATTTTTACCATTTAAATCTGCAACTCAGAATCTGGCATGTTTCACGAAAATATTTCTAGTTTAATCATCGTAATGAGTTATTCGATGAAATACCCGTCAAAATGACCACAAGACATAGGGCTACAACTAAATATTTTTAGTTTAGGTCCAATATTTACTGATTAGTGCAGTTAATTCCATTTTTACCCCTGAGTACAAAACTGTTTTGCATGACTAGTCCTTTAGGGTTTTTAGTGTTTCCTAACTATGTACCAAGCCTAACCAAGCATGATAACTCATATAATATACAAATACATCAAATAATATTACATATACAGGAATGAAAATGAAAATTAAATGAAAAGGGAGTGATTGGTTTCCTTACAAAGATGAAGAACAAGAAAAAAAATACAAGAACAAGAACACTAATCCTATATTAACCCAACAACACTTGCACCTTTTCTTTTACCCAAATCAATCCAATCTTTGACCACCAAAATCCTTTGAAAAACCTTGAAAATCACAGCCTCTTGACACCTTATTAAACCCTTATATAAACCTTGTAAGAACTTCTAATATAACCCAAGATATGATGAGATTTATTTGTTGTTTGAGTGTAATAAATCAAGAACAAGACTAGGGCTTCAAGATCTTTAATCTATGATCAATAATTTAGTAAAATTTTGGATGACATGGGTGTTTTAGATCTGTTTTGGGTCGTTGGTGGTGAAAGATGAGAGAAAAAGATGGTGGTTTTGCATGTACAAATGAAGAGAAATGGTTTTATGGAAGTGGTTTTTATTTAGTGGATATTAGGTGTCAATATGTACATGTAAAGTGTGTTATAATAAGGCCACTTGGTCTTGTTGGTTGTTTGGAGCCAGCCACATCAAGAGGAGGGGAGGGTGAGTGGATGATTTGTGATTTAATTTGGTTATTAGTTGTGTTGTGTAGTGTATCTTGCTCCCGGTAATTAAAACGTGGAGTTTTTAAGACGCGTAACGTAGTACCGGGTAGTAATAATTTTCAAAACTTTTGAAAATATTAAAACTTGATATCATAACCTATTTTAAGTAATTTAGATGAATGGTGAGTTTATCGGAAGGTTTAAACATAGTGAAAACCGAAACCGTGAGTTGAAAACGCGTTTGGTGACACCGGTTCTTGATAAAAGTGACGTTAACTATAAAAATGAAACATCAAGTATAAAACTCACTTGTAAATATGAAAATAGGTTAAAATGCATAAAATATGTAAGATTATCATAGTCTAGGGTTGGTTCACGTTGTTAAAACCATAAAACGTAAATTTAAATCGCGTAAGACGTAAAAGGTGCAAGGTTTGCGTAAAATTAGAAAAAGTAAATTATGACTTTTAATATAAGATTGTATGGAACCAAAAGTGCATAGAAAGTGTAGACTGGACATAGTTTAGTCGCCGTTGAATGAATTGAACGTGTCATGACATACGTGGATAACTTCCGACGAAGATAATTATTTAAAAATAGAATAGTTAAACAATACAATATTAAAATTAATGACATGAAATTTGAAATGTCACATTACCCAAGTATATCTTGAATAATCATCGACAATAACAAGAATATACTTCTTTCCATTGATGCTTTCAACTCTCATTGGGCCACATAAGTCCATATGCAACAGATGTAACCTTGCTTCCGATCTAGGTACGGTTTTGGGTTTATATGATGCTCGTTTGCTTTTTCCTTGTTCACATGATGGACATAAGTGATCCTTAGTGTATTTGAACTTAGGAAGTCCGTTGACGATGTTGTCTTTGGCTAATATATTGATGGTATCGAAATTGAGGTGAGATAAACGTCGATGCCACAACCAAGACTTTGTTTCTGATGCTCTTGTCATAAGACAAATTGGTGATGTAGAGGCCATTGTATTGATGTCGATAGCATAAAGGTTAGTGCCACGATTTCCAGTTAAGAGATCATCTCCTACCAAATTTCTAACAAAAACCTTATTTCTTCTAAAGGCGACCTCTAGATCTGCATCACAAAACTGCCCAACTGAAAACAAATTGTGTCCCAACTCTTTGACGTAGTAAACTCGAGTGATTAAGTAATTCCCAAACTGAAGATCTCCATATCCTTGAATAGCTGCTACATGATCATTACCAAAGCGTACAGTACCCATAAATTTCCAAATAAAATTGATCAGCAGCTTTAAATTCCCGGTCATGTGCTTGGAGCAACCCGAGTCGACGATCCAAAGACAAATTTCGATAACCTGTCAATAACAGAAGAGTTTGTATTTGGAAACCGTTCTGAATTAGGTTCCATGGGGTTAGAGGTACAATCCAAATCACATTCATAGACGGTTGCTACTTGTTTAGCTTGAACTATTTCTAATTTACCATCCTTAAGAATGAATTCTCTACCCGTTGGTATCCAAACACAATACTTAAGATAGTTCCTAGGTGTGAGACTATTAGTGGTGTTCCTAATTCTTTTAATTAGACTACCAACAAATCTAGATTTAGCACTAGGTCCTTGCGAAGCATTCTTCTTAGCAGGCAAAACATTCACATTTGTAGAAACATTTTCATCACAAACACCATTAGATAGACATTCCTTGTGCATTAAACAAACAGAGTCATTACGTGCATTAGAAACAGTACTTTTGACATTACATTCAGATGAAAGATGTCTCTTATTACAAAGCGATAAATTCCTAGGGTGTTCTTCTACTTCTTCAACTTTATTTATGCTACTACTCTTAGAGACAGACGAGACTCTATTGTTCCTTGTATTGATCCTAGGCTTTAGTCTGCTGCTCTTAGAGGTGCTTTCTAATAAGGCACACGCACTAGGATTTATGTTGTTGTCCTTTTTAGCATCCCTAGATTCTTTAGAATTATCCTTAACGCACTTATTATCTGTCCTAGAAGGAGACACAATACTAGGACTAATCCTAAAAAGACCAGGTGCTATCACTTTTGGTGTTTCGACAACCGCTTTTTCTTTTTCCACATTCTTTTCTTTTTCAACATTCTTAGGCAAAGGTGATGGAGTGACTGGTTTTGTCAAATCTTTTTTCACATCGACTTTTGGAGCAAACCGAGAAATTGACATTTTTGGTTTTTGAACCGTTTTTGAATCATTTAGTTTCTCTGAAGTCATTGGTTTTTCAAACTTAGTATCCACACCCTTTCCTTTTAGACTTTCTAACTGAGACTTCAAAAGATCATTTTGCGCTTTCATGTTGTTGAAGGCACGCTCATACGACAATTTGTCATACTTGCATTCTTCGTTTTTCCGATCAAGTTGTTTAAAATATGACACATTTTCTTTTTCAAGTTTAATAAGCGCATTTTCATATTTTGAAACAGTTGCAGAAGTCTCAGTTCAAAGTCTTTCATCATCCTCAACAGATTATGTTTGCAAAATAATAGACATAATATCAGTAGACATAACAGCTTCGAAGAGAGAGTCATTTAATCTTTCCAAAACATTCATGTTTTCACAAGTTTCATTAGCTTCCTTTACCAGGGATTTGTGGTCCTTGACAAATTCGGTTGTTTCTTTTATCAAAGCATTTTCAAGATGAATTACTCTCGCACTGATGTTATACAGTGGGATTGTAATTTCTGTTTCAAACACCTTTTTCTGCTCTTTATGAAAACTCGAATGCCAATTGTTAATACTAATTGTGTTTTTTGACTCAAAAATCTGTTGAAGAACTTTAATTCTCTTTTTCACATCATCAAGAATGTCTCTAGTTTCACTTGTGTTAAAAGGATTATCTGACGACATTTGTTCCAGTTTTGAAAGATTTTTAGAGACAACTTGTGGTTTAGAAAACATTTTCTTAACAACTGACGTTTTGAAAACATTTGGTGTTTGTTTTTGAGGGACAAAAGTGATTCCATTAATTTTGTTCCATTTATCGTAATTAATTGGTTTCAAATCTGGATTCTTTTGTTTCACACACATAAGGAGGATCATGTTTAACATATAGCACATTTCCATTATACAAACTATTCTGAGCTTCCTGAGCTTTCTTGAGATGACTAGGAGTTTTGTTACCAAGAGCCATTTTAGGTTTTGTATGGTAAATCGGATCAGTTTGATTTGTAATCATATGAAGTGTTTGACTCGAATGACCTGTTGTTACCAACAATTTTTCCAACTTTTTGACCATGTTTTGTGACTCAAGGATTTCATTCAAAAGCTTATCTTCTGTCGTTGCAACGTCCTTTTTCAACTCATCCCGTTCTTTTTCAAGATTGGTATAAGCTGATTTTTGTTTAGAAAGTTGGTTTTGCAAATCAGAAATTTATGCGTTTAAGGATTTTATTTGCTTATGTAAATTAACATCAAGTGTATCATACTTTATTTGCAAACGTTTTTCCCTTGAAACGGAATTTTGATAACTAGTTTCTAATTCAGACAGTCGTTTTGTATGAAATTCAAAAGCTTTTTCATTTTCCTTGNTGACGACATTTGTTCCAGTTTTGAAAGATTTTTAGAGACAACTTGTGGTTTAGAAAACATTTTCTTAACAACTGACGTTTTGAAAACATTTGGTGTTTGTTTTTAAGGGACAAAAGTGATTCCATTAATTTGTTCCATTTATAGTAATTAATTGGTTTCAAATCTGGATTCTTTTGTTTCATTTTATTTTGACTCTCTTCAGCAAGAGCTATTGTGTCATCATAATCACACACATAAGGAGGATCATGTTTAACATATAGCACATTTCCATTATACAAACTATTCTGAGCTTCCTGAGCTTTCTTGAGATGACTAGGAGTTTTGTTACCAAGAGCCATTTTAGGTTTTGTATGGTAAATCGGATCAGTTTGATTTGTAATCATATGAAGTGTTTGACTCGAATGACCTGTTTTTACCAACAATTTTTCCAACTTTTTGACCATGTTTTGTGACTCAAGGATTTCATTCAAAAGCTTATCTTCTGTCGTTGCAACGTCCTTTTTCAACTCATCCCGTTCTTTTTCAAGATTGGTATAAACTGATTTTTGTTTAGAAAGTTGGTTTTGCAAATCAGAAATTTATGCGTTTAAGGATTTTATTTGCTTATGTAAATTAACATCAAGTGTATCATACTTTATTTGCAAACGTTTTTCCCTTGAAACGGAATTTTGATAACCAGTTTCTAATTCAGACAGTCGTTTTGTATGAAATTCGAAAGCTTTTTCATTTTCCTTGTATCTCGCAAGCTCAGCAGTCAATGTCTNCAAGATTGGTATAAACTGATTTTTGTTTAGAAAGTTGGTTTTGCAAATCAGAAATTTATGCGTTTAAGGATTTTATTTGCTTATGTAAATTAACATCAAGTGTATCATACTTTATTTGCAAACGTTTTTCCCTTGAAACGGAATTTTGATAACCAGTTTCTAATTCAGACAGTCGTTTTGTATGAAATTCGAAAGCTTTTTCATTTTCCTTGTATCTCGCAAGCTCAGCAGTCAATGTCTCATTTGCGGCCTTAACATCGCGATTGACCTTTTTAACATTCTCAATCTCAATACTACAATTATTCAGCAATGATTCAAATAAAGCACGTGTTTCCTCATCATTCTCAGCATGCTGTGAAACAAAGCCTCCATTATGATTCATATCGGGATTTGTCGAATCAATATTTCTATTATTCGGCGTGTCATGGTATGTATCATAATTCGTTGCTAGTGTCTCAGAATGATGTTCCTCATGAGGGGACATATCAAATATATCATTATTGTTGAAATAATTGTTTAATGGTACCTCAGATACTGCATTGGCATCATAAACTGGAGGTGTCTCAGAATCTGTGTCGTACTTAGCCTCCTGAAGATTTGCCATAAATATGCAGTTCGCATCAATATCCTCTCTATCTTCCATATCATCCATAAGAGCCATTCTTACACCGGCTTAACGACACAAAGCTAAATGTCGGGTCCTAATAGTAGCTAGAACCAATCTCACAATACAACACAACACAACTTCTCTTCTTCTTCACTACACGACTTCTTCTTCACAACACAACTTCTTCTTCACGACACACCTTCTTCTCTTCACAACACAACTTCTCTTCTTTTCACAACACAACTACTTCACAACTAGCACTACTTAATCTACTTACAATAGTCACAACACAACTATACAAGTAATACACACAATGTACACAACACTTCTTAAACTTGAGGTTGAAGGAGTATTCTTCTTTTGCACTTAGGATGATGATGGATGGTGAGGGATTGAATAACTTGAAACAAGGATTAGTAATCTAATGATCAAAGGGTTTTAGAAGATGTTTAGAGAGATTTTGGATCTGAAAATTTCGTGCAAAAGGTAAGGAAAAATACCAGATTTAAGGTGGTATTTATAGGGAAAAAATTCTGACAAAATCTGACACAGGGAGCGTGCCGGTCCCCTTAATTCATGGCCGGCCCCCTTAAAATTAAGGGGGCCGCCCAGCTGTAACGGCTAGAAACTTTGTCCTTTGTGGGAAAAGTTTATTTGGTGAAAAAATAACTGATTTTTATTACTAGAACCTTGTTGGGTTTGTTCCAGTCCTAGCTCTGTCTCAGTCGGCACTCTTCCCTTTCTCACTTTTCTCCTTTTTTAATCATTCCTAAGGACTTCTAATCTATCTATTGGATTGTCCCTGGGAAGATCCCTCCGGTTCTGGTGGATCATGGGAACATATACCTAACCTTACCATCCTTATAACTCCATGCTTTAAATTAAACTGGTCGGTCTTTTGGTATTATTCCACATTCGCCATATAGACATATACCCGAGGGACAAGTTTACGTTGCTCAGTTAAAGGGATCCATTATCAGCTTTTAGGTGATAACTAGCCCTAATAACTAACTTGAAGTTGTTAACATTCCTTAAAAAAGGAAGTTAGACCCGTCAAAGTATATATCTAAGAAGAGTTTCTCGAAACGGTACTTTCTACTTAGACCAGTCCTCTTCGAGACACGTTTACATCACTGGTTAGACCAGCTTGAAATTATTACCCAGCCAGGACTAGTCTTTTCGATTCACGACTTTTCATGTTTCGTCAATTCATGAGTCAAATTCTGAGTCATAATCATTTCATGGTTTCTACTTGATTTTGTAAAATCCCGCGAAAGACTCTTAGCCACTTGCTCCCCCTCAATATGTGCACATTGATTGAATCAATTTTGAAAAAGTTTGGCACATACGGGTGAGCTTACAAAAGAGATCATTTATTCATCATTTTAAATCACTTGCTCCCCCTCATTATGTGCTTTAATTAAAATCCAAACTCTTTAAAATTTTAGCACATAAGGGAGCGATCTTTTGAGTCCAAAACATCTTTATAAGTCCAAAAACATCACATTTAATCACTTGCTCCCCCTTAATATGTGCTTTGATTAAAATCCAAAATCTTTAACATTTTAGTACATAAGGGAGCGTTCTCGTAAGTCCAAAAACATCACATTGAAGTTCCAAAAACATCACTTTTAAATCAGTTTTCATATTTAAATCACATTCTCTCCCCCGATCATAAAATTTCAAATCTTTTGAGATTTTGTGATCCCAATTGATTTAAATGATTTTCGAAAAAGCTTTGGAGAGAAGTGTGATACGTTTTAGACGTTTACTGATTATGAGACACTTTTTGAATTTCACTGTGGCTGGTGCACAAAGCTTTTAAAGGTGCCGAAATTTTGAGCAAATGCGCTCCCCCTCAATTAATGGCCCGTTTTCAATTTTTAACGTTTAATAGCCATTAAAATGAGTGGTAGCGTATTCGAGAAAATTTAAGACCGATGGCCACCTAGTACACCACAAAATCTCTTTTGAAGAATTTTAGAAGAAAGAGATTTTGGGAAAAGAAGACTTCTCTTCTTTTACTAGAAAGGTTGCACTGAAGCGTACAACTTTTCAGATAATCCGCACACAGTGAAAACATGGTAACGTGTTTTTCACGGATTTTGAAAACCGGGTTGCTATCTGAAGTAATAGCAAACCATAATTTAAGAACGGGTTGCAGTCTGAAGTAACTGCAAGCCATAATGTTGAAGCGCGGGTTACAGCCTGAAATGACTGTAAGCCATATAGGCATGTTTTGAAAACATTTTGAACTTCTGACGATGCCAGAAGACATGCCTAAGAAACAAACTATTTTTG
>LBNU01025641.1:0-10344 GCA_014162995.1 Artemisia annua | reverse complement strand
AACCAAGACTTGGTCTTGGAAGCTTTAGATAGTAGACAGATTGGAGATGATTGCATCGTGTCTTCAATGGATATTGTGTAGAGGTTTGTGCCGCGTCTGCCTTTCAGGAGATCCATACCATCCAATCTTCTAACATAACAAGTGTGTTTTCTGAAGGCAACTTCTAGATCTGAGTCGCAAAATTGACCTACGGAGAATAGATTGTGCCCAAGACCTTCTACATAATATACCCGAGAGATAACGCTATCACCAACCACATAATCTCCATAACCCATTATTGCACCAAAATGATCATTCCCGAATCTAACAGTCCCGATAAACTTTTTCACGAAATTTCTGAGCCGCGAGCGATCCCCCGTCATATGTTTTGAGCAGCCTAAGTCCAAATACCACAGGGCGATTTGTACGACCTGCATTTGAAATCAGACAGATATGGATAACGGACAAACTTGGATCCCCAACCAGAAATGAGGTCCAATTGGTTAGCACATACAACAGAATAGGAAGAATTAATAGTGTCCTTAGTCACGACATGACATGCTGGGGAACTAGACTTATGGTTAGCGCTTTGGGTTCCTATGGGAAAAGTTCTACCAGATTTCTTCCAAATCCTCATGTTGGGAAACTTAGGATTAGACTGTTTGGCAAAGGGGCGATGACTTCCTATTGACACTATTCTTCCAGTGGGTCTCCAATGATAGCCAACATTTGTAAACTTCCTTCCTGTCGCTTTCCAAACATGTTTTACACGATTATAATAAACAGTATGACAACCAGGGGATACTTTAGAAGCAAACAAACATGTCTTAACACACACATCATGATCACCAGAATTTAAATAGTTATTACAGATCTCACAACTAGTTATAGAATTCGAATTAATTACAGTACGCCTAGAGCTAATACTAGAATCAACACGATTCTCAACGTTCAGATCAGTCTTATTGTTCCTAATGTGGTCTTCTACTTTCTTTCCTTGAGCACTTTTAGCTGGCGAAGTCCTATCATTCCTTGTATTGCAACTAGGCTTTGACCCCTAGCATTAGTGACAACTTTTACTCCTGTAGAATTATTGATGGGAACATTAGAACGAGAAACTGCTGATTGATTTCTGGTATCTGAAGTGTTATGTTTTGGTGATGTTATGGGCACTTTAAAGGCAACATGCTTGTTCTTAACCTTAGATGAAAGGTCATTAGTCTTATCACGCATGCAAACAGCTTTAGGACATGTACCAATGGCATAATCTAAGAGCTCATATGATCTGTTGGTGAGATAATACACATCACGGATGCCAATGTCCGCAGGATTCACCATTCTAACCTCTTCAATAGTTTCGCAGAGAATATCTAGGCAATCCTTGAGATATCTAAGGTACTCACTATGAACAAACGCATTATTCCTAAGGGGAAGAGGAATATTAATGGCATCAACATCAGTTCCTTTTGTTTTAGCTGCTTTGGTGAGACTGCAATCACATGCAGTGACTGGCATTTTCCCTTTCACCTGAGTCTTTAGATTCTCATTTTCTTTAAGCAAAGAAGTTATCTTTTCATTGTTTTTATCACGTGTGATCTTCATCGAATCATGTAACTCTTTGTAATGTTGTTTGATTTTAGAGTTTTCAGCTTGAAAAGAATCATTTTCGTATTTCAAGTCATTAATGACATTTTGAAGTTGAAGATATTGAGAATCTAAACACGGAGGTTTCTGGGTATCAATCGCATCACATTTATTATCAACCACATCACATTTATTCGTCTTAAATTGTGCAATTTGAAGCTTCAGTTTCCGAATCGTGTTAGTGTGAGCTTGAATCCTTTCATCCCTTTTGGCTAATTCAAAATATGCATCAAATTAAGGAGCATCCAAAGATGTCTTGGCATTTGAGTTTCTAATTCTTTCTTCTAGATGTTGGTATCTTAATTGCAAGTTAAGATTATCAACCTCTAGTTTTGAAAATTGCTTGACCATGTTATCATGATCATCTTTTTGAATTTTTTCGCGCAGTTTTAAATTCTCCCCCTCAAGCTCAACAACACGATTCTGGAAAACTTTTAATGTAACAGACATTTCATGAAATTGGGAAGCAGTTAAAGAAGAATCAGTAGCAGTATAAAACACATCTTGAGCAATGCACATAACAATCAAATTATCATTCATGATGAGAGCATTCTTTCTCGCAATTTCACTATGTTGAAGATCTACTACAGTTTGTTTTCCTTCACATTCCTGGTTTTTAAACACCTCTTTCATTTCATTGATCTCTAATTTAAGGGACATTTCCATGTATTCAAAATGGTTTTTGATTTGTTTAAAAAACGGAATGACTTCTGTGAGATAGCATTCTTTTGTAACTTCAAAACCCCTTTCCCCCTCAGTAATTCCTGTTGGAGTAATCATCTTTTTACATGTTTTGTCAAAATCCGCAAACATTTGATACAGTACATACATGCTAATAAGAGTTTTACATTGAGTGGGAAGTGCTATCTGAACTAGGTTCATGGGTGTATTGGGAGGATACACCGTTGGTTTAGCAAACTTACGGGGAGTGGTAGCCATAAGAAGTTCAGCTTTCATTTTTTCCACATCTAAGGCCCAAAAAATCTGTTCAGGGGTTAACCTAGTTTGGGGCACAAAGACAGTCAATCGATTCTGCTCATAGTAGTTATGGGGCTTGATATTAACACGCTTTGCAATGCACATGGGATCCTTCATCTTATCCTCATGTCTTTTCCTATTTTCTGTTTCAGTTTCAACAATCTCTTCTGTATCACGCACATCAGGGGAATCATGATTGGGCTTAAGCATCACATTATAGTCATATAAGGCAGGTTGAGAGGCACTAACGCTCCTAAGAAAATTAGTTTTAGGCACACCTGTATCCATATCACTATGTTTATCACGAAGCTTAATGTGCTTATGTATCATTTGAGCAGTTTGAATGGTTTGGCCTTGTGTGTACAATTTTTTTCAAGCTTGTTCTTTAATGCCTTTAATTGGGAAAAGTCGTTTAGAAGTTTGGCTTCCTTACTTTGAAAATCTAATTTTAGTGTGTTGACACTATTTTGAATCTCCTGTTTTTGTTTAACAGTTTGATCGATTTGATTTTGCAAAGATTTTATTTCCCCTCTTAACTCTTCTTCCTTTAAATTCCTTTTGGTAATATATGTACACATTTGCCAATTCATTTTCTGTTCACGTTCGGTTAACTCAAATTTTGCACGTTGTTGATATATATTCACCTGATCTTTAAGAATATTAATCCTAGTGGTTAAGGTGTCATCAGGTATAACAACAGTGTATTCATCATATTCACAAGTATCATTATTAACGGAAGAGTCATCACTTGGTAAAGCAGTCTCGACACTTTGTTTCAAGTATTGCTCATATGGGACAACATTGCTGTTACCCATATCAGCAGAATTTGAATCAATAGTGTCGGTGTGTTTTACTTCGTTATAAGTCCTTTGATTGTGCATCACATCGTCAACATGTGTATCTGCAGATGCTCTACTAGATTCATCAGACTCTTTATTGTCATCCATATGTTGTTGTTTTGAAGGAACATTAGTGTTTTTCAAATCAACATCATCTGGTTTGACAATACTAGTTTGATGTTCCTCATTGAGCATCGTTGGAATAGCACTTGTTTCATATGTGTCATATAATTTGAGTACCTCATAAATGATTGATGTTTTGGAAGATCCTGATTGATTTGCCGATGTGACTGCTGATGTAAGCTTGGCCATAAAGATGGTTTGTGCAGTAGGTTCATCATCAACATCAGAATCAAAGGCATTATAGTCTTCAGCCTGGAAGATGTTTGGGTCATTAAGAGCAAGATCCTGAACTGGTTGATCATCCACATCAGCATCAAACGAATTCCCTTCATCACCAGCAAGAAATAGCAGTTGTTCCTCATCCAATTGCACTCCATTTTCTTGGGCTTGCATCAGCAACATTTTATCTTTGAAGTAGTTGGAATTCTGAGGACGTTTTGGTTCAGTGCAGTTTCTTGTAATGTGACCTAGCCCACCACAGTTGTAGCACTTGATTCTTCCTTGTCCTTGATTGCCATTACCCATTCTGTTCTGAACATTTCCTCGAACATTATGTCTTCCTTGAACCACAACACACCCATCTTCCACAACAGCAAGATTACGTGGATTAGATGAGGTTCTGAGTTGATTGTTGGTTTGAGGAAGAGTGCTTCTGAAGTGTTGAACCAGCAGAGAAACTTGATTGGAGAGATTATCAATTCTCTTGTCCATGTAGGAATTTCCCGATTCTTGTGAATTAGTTTTGACACTTGCTGATTGCATTGAGGCTTGACCAAGAGAATACTGATTCTGTGTTGCTTGAGCAGTGATTGGAGAGTTGATTAAGTCAGCTGAGAATTGGTTGAGTCCTTGAGCACTGGAGATTAGAGCAAGAGGATCATTTGAGGGATGAAACTTCTCTCTTAGCTGACGATCATACATGGCATGTTTCTCATGTTGTTGCAGATAAGCATAGAGTTGCTCATAGTTGGTGTTTCTGAGTTCTTTGTTTAGCTTCATAGCTGTGACAAACCGATCCCATTCTGGTGACATGTTATTGACGAACTTTGAGTTGAGTTGGATGTTGGGCATTGTCATTCTGATCATTCTCATGTCATTCACAAGCTTGTGGAATCTGACATAGTAATCATTGATGCTTTCACCAGGGTTCATCTTAAAGTGCTCGAATTCATCGTACAATTGAGACTCACGATCTTCCTTTGTTAATTCTGAACCAGCTAGCAACATTTTGACATTGTCCCAAACAGCTTTGGCCTCAGTGTTGAAGTTAATCAGTTTGTATATGTCCTTTGGTAGCCCTTGTACCACAATGTTTGAAGCACGAATGTCAGCATCATATCGTTTCTTTTCAGCTTCATTCAGATCATTGTACGTACGAGGTCTGTCAATTCCAAGGGTGACTGTCCCATCATCACCAGTGGAGATAACATCTCTGGTAGTGCCCATTTGGAACGGCCCTTCATCAATTGATCTCAGAATGTTCTCCCCATTTTCTTTGCCTTGACAATACAAGCGAATTCTTTGTGACCAAGACTCATAGTCCGTTCTTTCTAGCATTGGAGGTCGAGTGTCAGACCCAGCAGCTTGGATATCATCAATAGATGTTACAGTAGTCATGATGACAAGGTCTTAGACGGGATTTTACAACACACGTGACTTAAACCGAGAAATCGATTCTTTCCCGGGATTTTACTAAAGTCAACCAGGAAAACCGCTAAGATAAGTAAACCGCTGGTACAGTAACCGCTGACAAGTAACCGCTGAAAGAAAACCGCTGATGTAATAACCGCTGAAACTTAACCGCTGGAATAGTAACCGCTGATTATTAAACCGCTGACAATAGTAACCGCTGACAGAGTAACCGCTAGTAAAGTAACCACTGAAGAGTAAACCGCTGGTAACTTAACCGCTGAAGAGTAAACCGCTGGAAGTTAACCGCTGAAACAGTACAAAGTACAGCATAATGTTCGCTCCACTACTTGTCCTAACCGCTGTTACTAACCGCTGAAGAGTAAACCGCTGGAATATAACCGCTGAAACAGTACAAAGTACAGCGTAATGTTCGCTCCACTACTTGTACTAACCGCTGTTGCTAACCGCTAAAGTCCCAACTTAACCGCTGCGAAGAACACTTTACCGTAGAGCAAACCGCTGCCAAGAAAAAGTTCCAAAACAACTCGTACACTACTCAAACGTTAGATTTAGTCCAACCAACTAATAAACTAGATGAATCTAACCCCCTAATCCTAGAAGTACAAGAAGGAACACAAGAGTCACCACGAACAAGCTCTAAAATGAGTAGAAGCTAGTAGAAACCAAAACAAACCATACACCACAAGTCCTACAATCCCTAGGATGTAACCATGGCTCTTGATACCAATTGTAGGATACTAAATAACAACAGAAACAAGCTCATACTTATGGTTATGGTTCGTTGCATATAAGAAAGAAAAGAAAGAAATGTAGAGAGAGAAAGTTAGAGAGAGAAAGAGATGAAGCCTTGAGAGAAAACCAAAAAAAAAAGAAAATAGATTATGAGAGAAGGCTTACCCTCTCCAAGGATGGAGATGGCTTATATGTACATGGGTTTTGCCACTAGGGCGTGCCACTTGGGCTGCGGATCAGGTATATAGTGGGTAAAGACCCGTCCTTCTTCCGTGAACTAATCTACTTCTAAACTACGTTTAACTAACTATTGTAACTACTACGAGCTAATCAATGCTTAATCATATCTGGGGTGACCGAATCTTTCTTATACAAAAAGCGTATTCCTAACAACGATTACTCTCGGTTTACATGGGTAAAGTTTTTGATATCTAAGGATGAGACACCAGAAATCATCATTAAAGTTATCAAGCAGCTGCAAGTTCGACTCAATAAAACTGTCAGGTTTGTTCGCACAGAAAATGGAACTGAGTTTGTTAACAAGCAACTTACTCAATTTTATGAAAACATTGGCATAAGTCATCAAAGGAGTATACCGCGAACACCTCAGCAGAATGGAGTTGTTGAAAGACGAAACCGTACCCTTGTAGAGGCTGCTCAAACCATGCTAATATTTTCTAAATCTCCTATGTTCCTCTGGGGAGAGGCAATTGCAACTGCTTGTTATACCCAAAACCGATCACTGATTCATCCTCTTCACAACAAAACCCCCTATGAGCTGGTGCATGATAGAAAACCTGATCTTTCATTCCTACGTGTGTTTGGTGCATTATGTTATCCAACTAACGATAGTGAAGACTTGGGTAAGCTGAAGGCAAAAGCTGATATTGGAATTTTTGTTGGTTACGCACCAGATAAGAAGGGCTACCGAGTCTACAACAAAAGAACCCGACAAATCATGGAAACAATTCATGTCACGTTTGATGAGCTGACTGAGCATACGGCTCCTGAACAATTCAGTTCTGGACCCGCACCTAACCTTTTGACACCTGGACCAATTAGTTCAGGACTTGTACAGTCTTCCACTACTGCAGCTCCTTATGTACCCCCCACTAGTGAGGAACTGAAAAAGTTATTTAATCCAATGTTTGATGAATATTTTGAGCCTCAGCAGATTATCAAGCCAGAACCATAAGTTATTGATCCTAATGTTGCTGCTGGAAATGCCCCTCAAGACACAAATGGTCCATCGGTTTCCATCTCCATTGGTAAAGATGCTCCATCATCTAGTTACACTCAACCCTCATCAAACGATCAAACCTCTTCAGAACATCAAGGAACTACATCAGATAATTCTTTTGAAGTGAATCCCTTTGCTCAACATGCTGATGAGCCTTTTGTTAACATATTTGCTCCTGTACCCTCCAATGAGACAACTTCTTCAGAGGACTCAAACACGGCCATTTCAGTTCACAATCCTCAACATCATGAGCATCTCAGAAGGTGGAGAAATGATCACCCGATTGATAACATCATTGGAAATACTTCTCGTCCGGTGTCCACTCGTAAGCAACTTGCCACTGATGCCCTGTGGTGCTTCTTCAAGTCCGTACTCACTAAGACTGAGCCCAAGGATTTCAAGGAAGCATTGTCTAAAGAATCCTGGTTCAATGTAATGCAAGAAGAAATTCACGAATTTGATCGACTTGATGTATGGGAATTAGTACCTCCTCCAAAATGTGCTATGATTATCGCTCTTAGGTGGATCTTCAAAGTGAAGCTTGATGAGCATGGTGATGTTCTGAAAAACAAGGCTCGGCTTGTAGCTAAAGGATACCGACAAGAGGAAGGGATAGACTTTGAAGAATCCTTCGCACCCTTTGCTAGAATCGAGGCCATTAGAATCTTCCTTGCTAATGCTGCCAGTAAGAATATGGTTGTATATCAGATGGATGTTAAGACGGCATTTTTAAATGGTAAGTTGAAAGAGGTAGTTTATGTTACTCAACTCGAAGGATTCGTGGACCCTGAACGTCCTAATCATGTCTATCGCTTGAAGAAGGCTCTTTATGGACTTAAACAGGCTCCTAGGGCATGGTATGATACATTGTCCAAGTTTCTCATTGCTAGCAAGTTCACCAAGGGTGTTGTTGATCCTACTCTCTTTACCAGAAGGTCAGGGAATCATCTACTTCATGTTCATATCTATGTAGATGACATTATCTTTGCTTCGTCTGATCCTATGGAATGTGATCGTTTTTCACAAGAAATGAGCTTCGAGTTCCAAATGTCCATGATGGGACAAATGTCATTTTTCTTGGGGTTGCAAATTTCTCAAAATCCCAATGGCATTTTCATCAATCAATCCAAGTATGCTACAGAAATCTTGAAGAAATTTGGATTGGATTCATGTGACTCAGTTGACACTCCTATGGTAGAAACATCAAAATTAGATGAGGACGTTATGGGGATCCCAGTCGACCAAACAAAGTACCGCAGCATGATTGGATCCTTAATGTACCTCACTGCTAGTCGGCCAGATCTTCTATTTGCTGTATGCATGTGTGCTCGATATCAATCCAAGCCTACCAAAAAGCATTTGGAAGCAGTCAAGAGAGTCTTCAGGTATCTTCAAGGGACTATCCACATGGGTCTCTGGTATCCTAAAGACACTGCTATGGCACTCACTGCCTACTCTGACGCTGACCATGCTGGGTGTCAAGACACTCGTCGAAGTACTTCAGGTGGTGCTCAATTTCTGGGAGATAAGCTTGTGAGCTGGTCATCAAAGAGGCAAATGAGTACATCGATCTCCTCTACAGAGGCTGAATACATTGCCATGTCATCCTGTTGTGCTCAAATCTTATGGATGATATCACAATTGTCTGACTATGGCTTTGTTTTCAACAACGTTCCGATGTACTGTGACAACAAAAGTGCAATCGCTCTTTGCTGCAACAACTTCCAGCACTCCAGATCAAAGCACATTAATATTCGACATCACTTCATCAGGGAACAAGTTGAAAAGGGGATTGTGGAACTTTACTTCGTGAGGACAGAGTTTCAGCTGGCAGATATCTTCACTAAGGCACTACCAAGAGAACGCTTTCAATTCATTCTCCCGCGCCTTGGCATGAAGAGTCTCACTCCAAAATCACTCAAAAGTCTTCAGGAAGAGAATGAGGAGTAATGGATTCGCTTCATATATCCTTGTAGATAGTTTTTTTTAAACCAAAATGAAAATACAAAAATATAAAACCTAGAAAAACCATAAAAATCTGAAAAACACAAAAATACCAAAAATAGTTGTTCTAGGCATGTCTTCTATTTATCGATAACATTTAAGGTTCTAGAAATGTCATTTAACAATGGCACGGAGCTTTAAATGAAGCTTGAGCAGAAGTTTAAAATGAATAAGTAAAACATATCTTTATGGCTTGCTATTACTTCAGATAGCAACCCGCTCCTCTAAATGGGAAAACTCGTCGCCAAAAAGACGGTTGTTCCTCTTACCGGGTGAAGTTCACTCGAGCATGGATTACTTTATATCCATGTTTCTCCGAAATAATGTATATTTCAGTGCATCATTTCTTGAAAAATAAGAGAAGTCTTCTTTCATCCCAAAATCTCTCTCATCTATGATTCTTCAAGAGAGTTTTTGTGGTTTACAAGGTGACTATTGGACTTAAATTTTCACAAATACCTTGCCGCTCAACTTAATGACTACGGCTCTTTAAATAGAAAACGGGTCATTAATTGAGGGGAAGCGTATTTTCTCAAAATTTCTGCACCTTTCTAAACTTTGTGCACCAGCAGCAGTGAATAAGTGTCTCATTATCAGTACGTGTTAAAATCTGACCACATTTTCTCCCATATTTATAAATTCATTTAAATCAATTGGGATCACAAAATCTCAAATGATTTGAAATTTTTTGATCGGGGAAGAGAATGTGATTTAAATATGAAATCTGATATAAAATGTGATGCTTTTGGACTAAAATGTACACTCTCCCGTATGTGCTAAATTTTTTTTGATTTGTTTAAATTGAACCAATGCACATATTGAGGGGGAGCAAAATGGATTGTGGTGAATAAAAAGATTTGGCATCTCATGTGAGCGTGACTCATGATGAGACGAAAAATGTTACGTTTTTAAGGGTCGGTTTGAGTCCTAATTCGTATGTTTTTGGTTTGGATTTCACCCAAAGTCGTTTCTTTTCTCATTTTAGGTACTTTTGAAGGGAAAATCACAAAAGAAGCATTTTCGGGCGTTTTCGGAGTGAAAAAGTGCGGAAAACAGCAAAAACTCAAAAGACCTTGAAGATTAAAGAAGGTGACGCCGTCACACTCTACAAGGTGACGCCGTCAGGAACAAGTGAAGTCCAGAATTGGAAAA
>LBNU01025638.1:18921-32132 GCA_014162995.1 Artemisia annua | reverse complement strand
AAAAAATATATATATTACGTGGAAAAGCATAATTATATTTTTGTTGATATTAAGACACAGAAAATAAGTTTGGTTGGCTTAAATGTTTATAAAAAGTTCGTGTTTCATCTCGGTAAATTTGAGAAAGTAAGTTGTTATTTTATGGTCTTTACCCAAAAATTAAACTAATAGGAGAGCTCGATTTTGCCATGTAAGCAAAATCGAGTGATGCAATTGGCTAATAAAAAGTCAAAATTGAATCCAATTTAGTCAAGGTTTACTTAATTTCGTTTTGTTAAAAAAATACTGAAAAAATACGCGTGTCAAATTTGAAAGAAATCTAAACTTGAAGAAAGCGGAGTTGTGTTTTAGAAGTTTAGGGTGAAAAATGAAAATAGAGAAACCAAATTCCCATCTACATCCGATTCAGAAAAAACAAAACAGAAAACCATTTTTTTCAAAATCAAAGATGATAAATTGATTGGCAATTTGAAGATAGATTGAACAAAGTATGCTTTGAATTGAGTGTTGTTGCAGTGATTCCATTCCTTCACCTATTCCTCAATGGCCAAAAGGTATGATTTTTAACCCTAAATCAACATCACTCAATCTATTAATCTAAGGTATGATTCCTGTTTCACGAATTAAAGGTATATTAATCCTTTAAGATATTGATTTATGTATTAATTTAATATTTTTTTTATTTTTGTGTGCCATTCGATTCATAAAAGAAGATTGGATTTTGATTAGTAGGTATGCTTCAAAATTAATTATCATAGTTCAGTTTCATTTGAACTTCAATTGTTATTTTCTTTTGACTTTTTGCAGAAAGGGCTTGATTTGTATGATATTCTTGAAGGAAGGGGAATGGTACGTGCACAATGGGTTTGGTTTGGTTTTGTTAAAAGCATGGATTGGAGGTCCTTTCAATCAGACGAGATTATTCTTAATGGCGGTGACCATGACCTCGAGTTTAGGGTTCAAATATTGATTCTACGGGTTAGTCATTAAGTTATCATCGTTTTAGTATTATTATTTTATTACCGTCTGTGTGTCTTTGGTGCCTCATTGTAACTGCAACTACAACTTAACAATAATAAGATATAACAAGTCCAAAATAACCATTAAGACTTGATAAAACAAAAGCAGGGGTGGGAAAGTTGATGAAATATCTGGTGTGAGCTTATGTAGGAACTTACATGAGTTGGAATATATACTCATTTGAAATTGGAGTTTATATATACTATAATCGTTTTTTAGGTGATGTTTAAATGGACTTAAGGGACTAAACTCATATAAAAAGCTTGGTAGAGGAAAGGATGGCCTTAATGCTTGCACGTGCATAACCGTGTGAAAATGAATTAGGTAAAGCTAAATTAAAGATGCCTAAGATCTTAGGAGTTGAAGTATAATGTAGATTCTGGATTATCAGGTAGTGAATTATAATCCTTAATCGGTTATGTACACTTAAATTGACCATAAAGGATAGTATTTTTCGTATTACATAAACAATGACGACTGAGGAGCCAGTGATTGCTCTAACGACTTTGGCTCTAGAATTTTAAGTTTTGTCATAAGATTTTGATGATTTTAACCCATTTGAAATTGAACCCACAAACCAAAGATGACCCATTTAAGAGTAACTGAAGCAAAACTTCCACATGTGGCTTTATCCTAGGTAAAATGATTATACTAATTTCACTTAACTATATTCCCTATTTTATTATTTAGTTGCTTTAGTAAATATGGTAAATAGCAAAATGTGTCCTTTCAACATTGTTTGTAGAGAAACACTATAAAAATCTTGAAACTTATCGAGGAATACTTAGTTTTCATTATACATGAAGAGTCTCTAAAACCATATCTTGGAATACTTGGTTTTTGTTTGTATGATACCATGAAGACTATGACCAAAAATATGTCCCAGTCAAGTTTACTTAAGTTTATGAGGAAACGATCTCTGTAAACAGGTTTGCTTATTGTTTAGAGTATGTCATAATGAAGCATGTTTTTGTGCTTGAAATAACCTTAACTGCCATTTGACCCAAGTGGGAATGTTTCCCTTCCATCTACATATTTGTGCTAGAAAATACTGAGCTTCTATGCATATATAATATACACAAAAGGGCATTTTTCCAGCGGTATATGGTGACTTATCAACCTAGAAGTTGTGGGTTCAAGTCTCGGAGACATTTGTGAGGTTGTGTGAAATATTATGTGGTATTTAGATGTATAAATAAGTTGTCGTTCAATAATAATAATAATCAAACTAAAACATATATGTAGTGATTACAAAATTAAAATATGTGTTATATAGTAGTATGGTAATCATTAGGCAACATGCTCAAAGTTGCAATCTCCATATTGTTGGCATGTGATACGACCCGTTTTAGACGAGTTTACAGTCAGCGTAAAGTCAAGGGACCAAATTGAAGACTTTGAAGATATTATTAGTTTTGTTTTTTTATTCTTTTAAACTGTTGGGGAGGGGTTGATTATTAATTATGTTAGTCGTATTAATGGGGAGGGGGCGGATTAGGGTAAGACATTCAGACTTTTGGTACACTTTTCTTCTTTTTTGGAGGGAGACCCATGCTTCTCGGATTGTAGGAACTATCATAACTGGTTACCTTTGATTACATTTATTTGATTGCCAATTTTATCCTATCAAATTGGTATTAGAGACCTCGTTCTTGCGTCTGTGGATTGTTGATTTGAGATGTCGAAAAAAATAGCCGAGGTCGATGCTGATTTGGCTCAATTCAAAATCAGGAAGATAATAAACAGTTTGCTGAAGACACCAGGCAGCGATTTGATGTCATACAGAAGGCAATGAAGAGGAATAAGGCCGATTCAGATAAACAATTTGCTGAAGTGTTGTGGGTGTTGAAGGGGCTACAGCCACCTACTACCACTGCTGCTCCACCGCAACCAACCCATGGTTTTTCCACTCAGACACAACCGAATACAGGCTTTGCAACCCAACCCTTGCTGACCAGCGGCTACGCCACCTATATGCCACTCACCAGCGGAATTGTTTTCCCAGACAGCTCCACTGGTCAACCCTACTACGCCACCATCAGCGGCCTATACCCGTTTTTTGGGACTCCGTTTCGACTCACATGGATTCCGAATTTCGCCATGGGAGACTTCTAGTAAATACAATCAGCGACCACCAGTAAGTAACGAGGGTATTTTCCAAAACTTTTCCGATGTTTCGGGAGGTATATCGAGTGGGGTATTTACGGGACCAATTCCACCAATAATGCAAGACATAGGTCATAGTTACGACCGGGGATGGGGGCAGGGAAACGACTTTCATGTACAGAAGTTGAAGATGCCCCTCTTTGATGGTGATGATATGTTTGGATGGGTGTATCGGGTTGAACGATTTTTTGATGTTCAAAAGGTGAATGCTTCTGGGGAAAGATTAAGGGCGGCGGTGTTGTGTTTAGAGGGACCTGCTTTGGCTTGGTTTCGATGGACTGATAATAGAACACCTTTCTGGGGCTGGGAGGAGTTGAAAACACAGTTGTTACATCGTTTTCAGCCCTCACAGGAGGGAAGTTTGTATGAACAATTCCTTAACATCAACCAGGATGGATCTGCTCGGGAATATGTGGCCTTATTTTAGAAAATGGCAGCCCATCTAGTAGGGATACAGGAGGAAATATTGGAGGGAACGTTTATCAAGGGTTTGAAACCGAACTTGAGGACCGCGGTTAGAACCCAGCAACCAAAAGGGGTTACTGAAGCTATTCAGCTCACTTTGTTAATTGATGAAAATAGGTCGGGGGTAACTGGGGCAAGTCTTTGAATTCCCGACATGGTAGTCGGACGGCAGGGGGCGTACCACGACCAACCGCGCCTCTTACCGGGGGCCCGAATTCGAAATATGTTGTAAGGGCAGCTGATAAATAGCCCTTCAATATGTCAGAGGCTGATAAACAGCCCGAATTCGATGGCAAGTTCGCACCAGGTCACAAATGTCCGGAGAAATCTTTACAAGTTATGGTGATCTATGATGGGGAAACCAAGGAGGAGAAAGGGGAGCAGGTTACAGCAATGGATGAACAAGTTCAGTTGGAAATGGTTGAGGTGTCGGCTAACTATGTGTGTGGCTTCACAGCTCCGCATACCATAAAACTCCAAGGTAAGTTGGGCAAAAGATAGGTGGTGGTATTAATTGATAGTGGAGCGACCCATAATTTCTTATCCGTGCAGTTGGTATCTCTTTTGGGGTTAAGGGTTGATGCAACGCGTGAGACTGGGGTTCGACTGGGAAATGGGAAATTTGACAGGAGTTCGGGGCTTTGTCGTTCAGTGGTATTACGTTTGCCGGGGATACGGGTGGTAGAGGATTTTTATCCCCTGGAATTGGGAAGTACCGATGTGATCTTAGGTATTAAGTGGCTACGAACCTTGGGAGACATCCGTGTTAACTGGAAAACCCTCACCATGTCGTTTGAGGGACCATATAGTAGAGTGGTATTGAAGGAGAGCCCGGGCTGACACGAGCCGAGACGTCATTACGAGCTCTGGTCCGTGACATGGAGGGAGTTAGTGAGGTTTCCTAGTTGAGTTGACGGTTATGGAGATAGGTTCGCAACAAGATCAGTCCACCCCGGCGGAATTGGATCTGGTCTTGAAGCAATTCTCGGAGATGTTTGAGATGCCTGAGTGATTACCTCCCCAACGGGACCATGAGCATGCCATTGTGCTCAAGGGAGGAACTGAACCAATAAACGTTCGTCCGTATCGCTACCCCCAGTTACAGAAGGACGAGATTGAAAGGTTAGTCAGGGAAATGGTAGATGCATGCATTATTCGACCGAGCACGAGTCCTTTTTCGAGTCCTGTTTTGTTGGTTAAAAAGAAGGACGGGAGTTGGCAGTTTTATGTGGATTATCGTGCCTTGGATAAGGCGACGGTGCTTGATAAGTTTCCCATACCTGTGGTTGATGAGTTGCTCGATTATGGTATTAGGGTAAGACATTCGGACTTTTGGTACACTTTTCTTCTTTTCTGGAGGGAGACCCCTGCTTCTCGGATTGTAGGAACTATCATTACTGGTTACCTTTGATTACATTTATTTTATTGCCAATTTGATCCTATCAGCATGTTAATCCTAAATAGTCTTGACTGTATTCGTAAGGACGTTTTTAGTAGTGTGTAGGGTTCTTTTACTTTAATCATTGCTGAAAAAGTTTTGGTTGAGTTACACCTTCTGTCGAGTCTACAAAGCTTTTTTCAGGTTTAATGGTTCTAGATGTTTAATTTGTGACTTTACTGGGAGGTGCAAGACTTGCAGAACTTGATTTCATGCTGATTTACTTGGTTTAAGTTATTTGTATTCAAAACTTCAAACATAAACAACGAAGTTTGCAGATTTGTTATGCTAATAAGACGATCAAAAGAATTTGTGAACACAATTCAATGAATGTTCAATACACATTTTTTTACAATCTTATCTTATATAATATAAAGTTTAAGTAGTCTTATAAATGCAAAGTGCCCACAATAAATATTTCATGAATTGAAAGTGAAATATGGAGGCTTCATGTGTTAGTACATTGATTTAATAGTCATGCATAAGGGTAAGTACATAGGAGCTGGAATTAGTGATTCGAGTAATTGAATGATTATGTGGCTAAATTTAATGTGCAAAAGGATTTGTGCACAATAATTTGTACGGTAAAAGGTAGTTTAAGCAACATCAAAACTATATCAATTACACAATACTGGGTGGCTTCATTTAATGTGCAAGAGGATTTGTGCACAAATTGTAGTACGGTACAAGGTAGTTTAAGCAACATGAAAAGTATATCTTCTATACTATCTAAAGATTGAAGTGCTTAATTTAATGCGCAAGAGGCATTGTGTACAAAAGTTTGTACGGTACAATATGTTTTGCATAAGGAATCGTGCACAAAAGTTTGTACAGTACAACATGTTTCAACCCATCTCTACACCTCAAAGAATACAAACCAAAAATGCCATGAATGCATAAATTAAACACACCAATTAGTGGTTAATCTTTTTACCTTCCCGTCCATGAGTTACAAATATTTTATCAACTATATAATGTGTCAAAAATCACACACAACAAACCACAACTTCCTCCACACCGCGTGCACATTTGGCTACAACGTATTATGGTGGTAAAGTAAGCATCATATCGTCTTACTTATTTAGCATATTGATTTATATTGTTTTATGTAAATTTCACGTTATCTTATCAATAAAGTGGAACATGCACGAACATTTTTACTTTGATCAAAAATGCAATATATTGATTAACTGTATTTAAGTTACTAATGATCAACTATATCTAATTGTTTTTTGCAGCGCGTTAAGAAGCATTAAAGAAAGAGATCGAGAAGTCACAAAAATTGTATCAAAAACAAAACATGCAAAAGGCCAATGAACAACAACGCCAAAGACAAAAACAACAAGAACGACAACAACAACAACAACAACAAGAACAACGCCACGGCCACCGGTGGAATGAATACTTAGTATTCATATTAATAGTATGCAATATTTTACTTCATATAATACCGATAAACGGGCTAATACTATTGATTCGTTAGCAAGTAAGTTTATTGAAAATAATGTAACGAGCATTCAATTTTTAGTCAATAATTATTACTACATACTACACTTTGTTGGTGCATTTTAATATTTTTGCTTTTAATGTAGTTTTTTGTCTTGCGGTATGTTAATGTCACTTTTTTAATTAAACGTCTTGAAATATTGCGTGACTTTGATATTTGATATGACCGTGTAAATTATGTCGGTGTTACATATTGAAAATGGTAGTATATAATGAAAATATAATAAAAATATCTTCACACTATCATCTTAACAATGAGAATCTTCTAAATCGAAGAAGTATATAAAGGATAAGAAAATTGTGTTTAGTTAAATGTCGGGTCTATTGATTGATTGGAGCGGGTTTATGATTCGGACTTGGGTCATTGGATCTGATTTTTTATTATACAAGTTATAATTTATCCTCTTGAATATACCAATTACTTTAATGTTTTATGTTTTTATAATTTTGTTAAAAAGGAATTTTGTTTTATAGTTTGCTTTTAATAATGTAATTTATTTGAACAACGAAGTCCGTCTTTCACAAAAAATGAGAGTTTCAAACATGAACCGAAAATTAGTCCACAACATTACGAAAAAAAAATAATTAGATCCAACATGTGTGCATTGCATAGGTCCTGAGGCAGTCCAAACCTGTGTGCATCGCACGAGGATGAATATAAAAGGTCTCCAACATTAATGTCATCACTTCATAATTAAAATAATTTATGTAACTTATACATATAAAAAATTACATGTGAAGAGACTCTTTTCAATGTAACATCTTGAAAAAAGTCTCTTCACATATACTCTTTTAATATCAATAAACTATTTTAAATGTGTGTCATACTTAGAAATGTGATACCATCACAACTTAGATATATAATGACGAAAATAAGTGCCGAAGATTACGCTATAAAAACTTATATATAGCCCATGTGCAACTCAATAAAGTATTTTAAATACGTATAAAGCTTAGCAAATGTGAGACACCATGACAACTTAAATATAAAATGACGAAAATAAATGCCGTATATTACGCTATGAAAACTTCTATACAGCTCATATGCATCGCACGTATTTTAAATCTATGAAAACTTAAGGGCTGAAGAATACACTATGAACACTTATATACAACCCTTTCTAATGTCAAGAAACTATTTTAAATGTGTGTCGTGCTTACAAAAATGTGTGATACCATCACAACTTAGATATATAATGACAAAAATAAGTTCCTAAGATTACGCTACGAACACTTAGATACAACCCATGTACAACGCACGGGCCTTCATTACTATACTTACAAAAGTTGTGATACCATCACAACTTAGAAACCTAATGACGAAAATAATTACCACACATTACACTATGGCCAATTAGATAGAGCCCGTGTGCAACGCACGGGTCTGAATTACTTGTATACTAAAAACTTAAGTTGTCTTATAAATGCAAAGTGCTCTCCATAAATGTTTCTTGAACTGATTGTGAAATGTGGAGGCTTCATGTGTTAGTACATTGATTTTATAGTCATGCATAAGGGTAAGTCCATAGAAATCGTGCACAAAAGTTTACACGGTACAACATGTTTCAAGCCATCTCTAAACCAATAAATGTTTCATGAATTGAAAGTGAAATGTGGAGGCTTCATATGTTAGTACATTGATTTAATAGTCATGCATAAGAGTAAGTACATAGAAATCGTGCACAAAAGTTTGTACGGTACAACATTTTTCAAGCCATCTCTAAACCTCAAAGAATACAAACCAAAAATGCCATGAATGCATAAATTTAATACACCAATTAGTGGTTAGTTTTTTTACCTTCCTGTCCATGAGTTACAAATATTTTATCAACTATATAATGTGTCAAAAATCACACACAACAAACCACAACTTCCTCCACACCGTGTGCACATTGGGCTACAATTTATTATGGTGGTAAAGTAAGCATCATATCGTCTTACTTATTTAGCATATTGATTTATTTTATTTTATGTAAATTTCACATGTATTTTGTGTGTGTAACAATGTAGGACATAAAGATGGTGCTTAGAAGCTTTGGTAGTAACATCATCTTCTCTAATGATTTAAGAGATCCTACACATCGTTTTCTTATCAATTAAGTGGAACATGCACGAATATTTTTACTTTGATCGAAAATGTAATATATTGATTAACTGTATTTAAGTTACTAACGATCAACTATATCTAATTGTTTTTTTGTAGCGCGTCAAGAAGCATTAAAGAAAGAGATCGAAACACAAAAATTGTATCAAGAACAAAAAAATGCAAAAGGCCAATGAACAACAACGACAAAGACAACAACAACAAGAACAACAACAACAACAAGATCAACGCCACGGCCACCGGTGGGATGAATACTTAGCATTCATATTAATAGTACGTTACAAATTAAACATGCAATATTTTACTTCATGTAATACCGATAAACGGGCTAATACTATTGATTCGTTAGCAAGTAAGTTTATTGAAAATAATGTGACGAGCATTCAATTTTTAGTCAATAATTATTACTACACTTTGTTGGTGCATTTTAATATTTTTGCTCTTAATGTAGTTTTTTGTCTTGCGTTGTGTTAATGTCACTTTCTTAATTAAACGTCTTGGAATATTGCGTGACTTTGATATTTGATATGACTGTGTAAATTATGTCGATGTTACATATTGCAAATGGTAGTATATAATAAAAATATAATAAAAATATCTTCACACTATCATCATAACAATGAGAATCTTCTAAATCGAAGAAGTATATAAAGGAGAAGAAAATTGTATTTCAAATGTTATCCTACACCTATCACGAGGTAAGCATTATTCATTTGAGTTTGAGATCATGTGATTCATGTCGTCATACTGTAAATACTTAGAATGAGTTACTAATGAATGCTCCAAATTCGATATTATAGTTTATGGAAAAATGTTGTAATAATGCATTAATTAAAAAATAATTTATGTAACTTACTCATATTAAAAGATTACATATGAAAAGCCTCATTTAAATATAACATTTTGCAAAAAACCTCTTCACATTAAAGAAAGAGATCGACAAGTCACGAAAATTGTATCAAGAACAAAACATGCAAAATGCCAATGAACAACAACGACAAAGACAACAACAAGAACAACGCCACGGCCACCGGTGTCAATATAGATGAATACTTAGCATTCATATTAATAGTACGTTACAAATTAAACATGCAATATTTTACTATACGAATTATAATTTATTATACGAAATATAATAGCAGAGAGTTGAAAGACAAGAAAAGCATCGGCTGCATAATCTGAAAGAGGCAGAAAAATTTAGTGCTTTGCCAAGGTTGGGACTATTTAAATCACTATTGACATTTTGTATGGGACTATTTAAAATTCTATTTCTATGGAATAATATTGACTTAATACCTCTTTTTTGGCAGCCACGTTCAACTTGCGGCCACTGCATTGCCTATAACAGGTCAAACTGCACCAAGAAAGGTTAGCAAGGATGAATTGCAAAACGTAGCAGGAGTGGCTGCAACTTCAACCGCAAGTGGTTTATCATAAAAAATTTATGTTTATTTTTTTGTATTCAGTTTTTGCCTGCGGTAAAAGGATCTGTAATGGGTTCATTAGACAAGCAACAAACCGACAAGATTCTAAACAAGTTAATGGCCAAAAATTCCCATAAAATCTTCAATGTTTCAAAGGTACTCTTTATACCATAAATACTTACCTTCTAGTCCGCCTCTCAAAAACAAATTTTCAACAACATTCGTCCTTTGTTGAATGATTATCCTCTTTGAAACGTTTTTGATCCGTTAAAATATGAACTAGACAATGTACAAAGGGAATAAAAAAAGAATCGGTTTTTGATGCATGTGGATACAACCTACTAACTTACTTTGTCAAAAAAAAAAAACAAAAAAAAACAAAAAACATATTTAACATCTTAGACAAGAAAAAGTTTAGAATTTAGATTAATAAATCTTTCCTGTCAACCCAACCCATTTTGTTATATTAGCCAACCAGCTAGGCTCGCCCATTGGCCATTTTGCTAGCTCGAGTTTTACAAAATTCTATGTGTTTGTTGCTTACTGTATGAATTCACCATGTGCAGGCTGTGGACATGTACAATGTGAAGAGCTACAAGAAACGAAGAAATCAGCAAAGCAAGTCTCATCAACCTTAAGTAAGTTAAACCCAAGGAAAAGCCCTTAAATAATGCATCGGATAAAGGACCATCAAAGAAGAGTTCATCAAGTAAACAAAGATGTAATCTTGGATCATTCTTTTTGTTAGGTGCTATGATTAAGATAATGTTGTTTTGTAGTGATCAAAATTTGTTCATCGACAATATTGGTTTCCATCCGGTTTTGCTATCATCAAAGTTATATACATTCTAACCCGCACCAGTTTATTATTGCTTTTGCTTTATACTTTTTAAAATGGTGATGATAGCTTTTTAATAATAAGATGGTATGCGTTCACCCTAACTTTGGATATTTAGCTTTATATAAAACATTCAAATTGTGGGTTGTAATTTATAAACCAGCATTCATCTTGAAAATTCTCATATTTACCCATCTTTTACATACACGCACATGACTATGGAAAAACAAATATACATAGGAATTCTCTTTTTAACCCAAAAAATAAAACTATTTAGGACATGCCAAGTTTTTTTTTAATCGATAATAATATATAATAAATTTTTTTAGAATAAATTCCGTGCGTGCACAAGTATTATAACTAGTTGTCAAAGACAACTATATAATTAAGTAACTTTGTTAATCATGTAATCTTTAAGAAAATCTAAGTATTATGGTATAAAATTTAACGACTAACTATTAATGTCTAAGAAAATCAATAAGATAATAATCAACTTTTAGAAAAATTGTACAAATAACATAGCTTTGCGCATGTGATGTGATCAGCGTGGGATTATAAATGGTAAGGTAAAGGGTGTTGGCATCAGGCTTTAGCCGAAATCGCAATAACAAAAATATCAAAAAATGGGATGACTTTGCGAGATTATACTAATTTTTTTAATTCATTTGTACAAATATAGATTTTAGCTAAATAAATGGTTAGCGATGATCATAACATGAGAAATTAGTTGGAAAAGGAAATTTAAGTAGTGTTAATATCAGGGCCGGCCCTGACTTTTAGAGCCTTATATAAAAATCCATTACAAAAAGCCTTCAAAATTTTATGTCACATAAAAAATGTGCCCGTATGTTCAACATATGACCAATTTGATATCATCTCACATAGGGTTTTTTTTTTTTTTCATCCTCCTTCTGGAAAAGTATATTTTCTTAAATGTCAAGGCCAACTATGTAATTAAGTAACTTTGTTAATCATGTCATCTTTAAAGAGAATCCAAGTATTTTATAGTATAAAATTTAACGAGTAACTATTAATGTTAAAAAAATTAAAAAGATAATAATTAACTTTTAGAAAAATTATACCATAACATAGGTTTGCGCATGGGATTGTGGAAGGTAAGGTAAAGTCTTTAGCACATCACAATAATAAAAAGATCTAGAAAATAGGTTGGCTTTGATAAATTGGCAACACACCGATCTCCTAACCTTTTCTCTTTTTGTTCTGCTAACCTTTTAAAGATTAAATATCGATGATCGTTAGAAAATAATATAGATGGTGTGCGGTAAGGTTGTAGGGGATATAGAGCCCCATCCCGTAGACGCAGAGTTTATGATCTTGCTTCTCTTTTACAATGTCTTGATAGCCTTTCATTACAAACCGACTGCCCTCACTTTTGGCATTGGAATGCAAAGGCATCAGGGAAGTTCTCAGTGAAATGCAACTTCTGACTTCGAAAGTCAAATAATGTACATTGTTAATGGCAACAATACTCGCAAATTTGAAAAAGACTCACTCTATTGTATTCAAGATGTAAGCTTTACCTTTTGAGATTTTAGCTAAAATAAATGGTTAGTGATGGTCACAACATGAGAAATTAGTTTGCAACTAAAATTAAAGTAGCGTTAAGGGCCGTCTTTGAGTTTTAGTGGCCTTAGAGCACTCGGTAACGTACCCACCACCTCCTGCGTTATAACATAATGCACCCGAGTTAAGGTGCGTTAAGCCTTACTGGGATTGAAGGTCAAACCCACGTTAACTCGGTGCGTCAATATGTTAACGTGCGTTAACATCTAAAAAGAAAAAAAAAAAAATCGTTTTTGCCCCCTGATTCTTTGTGTGTTATGTTTATGATGTGTTTATGTTTGTGTGTGTTTTTTTGTGCGTGTGTTTTCAGTGTGTGTGTGTGTGTGTTTAGTGTGTGTACAGATGTGTTTTTGTTGGGGAAGAAGATACTGTTAGTAATACATTTATTGTACATTATTTGGCATTATCTCTTTTGATTTGGTCTTATCACCATGATACGTGTATAATGATAATTGATATGTATGCCTTAATTAGTTAAATGTATTACTAACAGATACATGTTTCCAATTTGCAGTTTGGTTCCTTTGGTATTGTGGTGTTTACATTTTACACCATGTGTTTTAGTAGCAGTTGTTTTTTTTTTTTTTTTTTTTTTTTTTTTTTTTTTTTTTTTTTTTTTTTTTTTTTTTTTTTTTTTTTTTTTTTTTTTTTTTTTTTTTTTTTTTT
>LBNU01025638.1:0-13580 GCA_014162995.1 Artemisia annua | reverse complement strand
AAAAAAAAAAAAAAAAAAAAAAAAAAAAAAAAAAAAAAAAAAAAAAATCCTGTTCAAACATCAGTTTTTTTTTTTTTCTTCGTTCAGATGCGTTCAGATTCAGACATTTACGCATCAGATTCAGATTCAGACGTGCGGTTCAGATTCAGATTCAGACCCTCTTAATAAACAAACACCACCAAGTTATCAAAATGCCCTGTTAAACCCGATGAAGCCTTAATATTTCCCGACGAGGTTTGCCGTCTGATCAATAACTGGAGACCTTTCTAAGGTCTTACTACAAGCAAATAACGTATGCAATTTGATTATGCTCACTTTGTAACTTGAATACACTCAAATCCTTTTTACACAGTAATATTTTTTGGGATATGTCTTGACATTGAAAAGATCCAAGAATCTTATGAATTTCTTTAGCAAATTGTGAAATCGAACCTCCAAATGAAATGAAACAAAGTGACCATTATATGCCATATATAAAGAAAATCAATTTAACTTACTTCCCATTATTAAAGATAAAACTTGTTGGCCCGAACCCAACGCGCGTTGCAGATCACTTAGTCTGAGCTTGTGACGTTCTTTGAAGAATCTCAAACGAGACAAAACTTTGAAAGAAAGGCGAGAGAAAACTATAGTAACATAGCTAGGAGTAGTAGATCGTGAATAAAAGTAATGAATCTGTTAAGAAGGAATGTGATTCTGTTAAGGCTGTTGGGTTGGTTATTGAGAATGGGGATTTTGAAGAAGAGGAGGATTGGTTGTTGGTCGGGAGGACTGCGATAACGGGTTTATCGACGACGAAAGGGCGGAAGCTGGAAGATAATGAGATTGTTCATTTTGCATTTCCTAATAATGGGGAAGGTAAAAGTAAGAGTGGGTATTGGGTGAATTCGCGTGCTGCGAATGCGGCGTCTGGGATTGTGAGATTCTCTACTAAAAGATCAGGAGAGGTAAAAATGATTTTGTTTTGATTACAATTTTTTTAGGGGGTGTTTGGATTGTTTATTAAACTTGACTATATACTTTGTGGGATTATTTAGTAAATTTGTTTATTTGCTTTTGTTGTTTAGATACATAGTAGAGCTTGTTTGGGATTATTTATGTCTACTGATTACATGCTTCTTATGTTTTGATAATTTTATGGGGTGTTTGAGGATTTATAATTTTATTTAGTGTATTCTTGTTGCGAAACTTAATGATAAATGTTGAAATTCAGTTATACTGTTTTAGCTTGTAGGGTGTGTTTGCAATTGGTTTTTATATCTGTTTACTCTAATTGTTATGCTATGATACGAGTTACGGGGTATTTGGGACTGTCTGCATATATGTTAAGGGGTGTTTGCAATTGTCTATTATAATTTTCTATTTGCTTATTGCATTTTGATACATTTTTGGGTGTCTTTGGAATTACCTATTGAAAATGTGTACTTGCTTGTTATGTGTGTTTGGGACTGTCTAATTTTAGTTCTGTGGGTTTGTGTATTGGAATTTCTCCTCTGATTAGTTCATAAGGAAATAAGCTGAGTTTGACTATTCAGTTTTGAACTGCTTATTTACTAGGCTAAGGGCATCCACTATGGTAAAATATTATAAAGTTTTATAAATTAATTTTTTCATGCCACATCAATAAGTTTTAGACCTTTTGTGTTAATAAACCTATTTCTACTATGGCATAAACATCTTAAAGCTTTATAATTATTTCTTACAACACATGCATTAAATGTCTTGAGATTATGAAGAGGTCTAACATCTAGGACCTTTTCATGCCACATGTGTATAAAATAAAACTCCACTATGGATAATATAAAACATAAACCTTTTCAAGTTTTTTGGACCTATTCTTAGACCTCTCATAGTGGATGCTCTAATTTCAGTATGCATAAGCAGATTAGCAGTTTTATTAACCATTCTAAGTTCTAACATAAATGCTTGTGTTTTCAGATTGGTCGGCTTCCAATGGAGTGGTCAAAGTGCTTGATTCCGCTTGTTAATTCGAAAAAGGTTAAAGTTCTTGGTAGATGTGTGGCTGCACCGGTTAATCTTACTATGATGCAAGAGATAATGCTCTATATAAGGTGATATTTTCATCTTCTTATTATTGAGATATATAACTTCAGTTCACAAATGTTTTTCTTTTTTGTGTTTGTATTGTCGGGCAGCTTTTATATCCATCATTCGATATTTACTGAAGATGGACAGTGTACCTGGAAGCTGGAATCGTCATCAAATATCGACACTACTATTTATCCACTCTTAACTTTGTTTAAATTGTTGAAAAAGAGCCCATTTCAAAAGGTGAATTTTCTTTTGGTTTACTTTTGGATGCTTAAATTCATTGATAGAGTTCTAATTCTGTTTTTAACTGTGCTTTAAACAGGCTGAATTTACACCAGAAGAACTTGATTCTCGTAAACGTGTGCTAACGCTTGAAGTATGTTCACTTGATCTTTATATTGATATGTTTTGGTCAAGCACTGTTTTCATTTCTTTATTTATGCGTATATAGATATGCAATTTGAAATGAGACCTATTGTTTTGGTGATGTTTGGATTTGCATTTCGAAATCGACTCTTATATGTGCATTTAAACACAAATATATACACACTTTCTGGTGATGTCAACATTGATTACCAAATGAAATATTTTATATTCACTTATATAGCCTTAGTTTATGCATCACCATCAATGTGATAAATATAATTTCAAGCATTCAAACACTATATTGTGAATAGTTGAACCTGAGGCATGTGTAATACTGGCTGACTGTTGGATCTTGATTATTCAATGTCTTATTGATAACTCACTTAATTTGATTATATGTTACTATATTTGTTTTAGCACTTGATGCAATGTAGCTGAAGTGTAGGCAACAACATGTAATAAAATTTAGGATCTAATTTTCTGAACTTGATGTATATCAATTGTTTTTTCAGAATGATTTAGTTGGAGCTGCATCATCACTACCTGCGGGAAAGCGGCGAAAGGGTGGCGAACCACTGCTTCTAGAACCCAATGATAAAGATGGTCAAAATATTACTGAAACATCATTAAACAAGCTTGTTGGTGCAGCAGATATGTATAACTTGGAGGTACATTCAAACACAAATTTACATATATAATTACTCCAATATCCACCAAAACTCGACTCATTGTTTTTTTGTTTTTGTTTTGTTTTGTTTTTTTTTTTTTTTTTTCTTCATTATAGGAAATGGATCCTCCAACAACACTTACATGTGATTTAAGGCCATACCAGAAGCAGGCTCTCTACTGGATGACAGAATCTGAGAAATGCGTTGATGTTGAGGAAGCAGAAGAAACCCTCCACCCCTGCTGGGCAGCATATCGTATATGTGATGAGTATGATATTTACTTATTCATAATCTCACATTTTATAAACCGAAAATATAAAGTTCTATTTTTTATTAACATTCTATTCTTTGTGAACTAAAACAGACGTGCTACTGCAATCTATGTAAATATCTTCTCCGGTGAAGCAACTACTAAGTTCCCGAAAGCAACACAGATGGCTAGAGGAGGAGTAAGTTTCTACTTATTATACATTCTTTCCAGATTTATAGATATATTCAAGGTATTGATATTGTTAGTGGTATCGTCGAATTGTGCAGATATTAGCAGATGCAATGGGTCTTGGTAAAACTGTGATGACCATTTCTTTGATCCTTGCAAGACCAGGCAAAGGAACTGCTGAAATTGAAAATGGAAACGAAAATGAGTCCACCAAGGCCTCTCAAAGACCAAGAGGCGGAACACTAATTGTTTGTCCTATGGCCTTGCTTAGCCAATGGAAGGTTAGTCTTTTAGAAATATAGGATTATAAAGAATGCACCGTTTTTTTTCACTTGTAATATAGTTATTTTTTCGAATGTAGGATGAGCTTGAAACACATTCTGAACCAAACAGTATATCTGTTTTTGTTCATTACGGTGGGGAAAGGAGCAATGACCCAAGAGTGATAGCTGAACCTACTGTTGTCTTGACTACTTATGGTGTTCTTTCTGCATCCTATAAAAGCGTAAGCATCTTACTGCTATAATTCAAAAGTTACGTCTACACTTTATAGTCTCTGCTAAGCAATAATTTATGTAAAATATTTTTTCAGCATTCGGAAAACAGCATTTTCCAAAAAGTTGATTGGTACAGAGTGGTGTTGGATGAAGCTCATACCATCAAAGCTTCAAAGAGTCAATGTGCTCAAGCTGCATTTGCGTTGTCCTCTTACTGCCGGTGGTGTCTTACTGGTACCCCTCTTCAGGTAAATTCCCACTCGAGTGCATTCTTTTTGGTGGTTTTTCTGAGATTTAGTTCAACTGCTAACTTATTTTCATTTGCAGAACAATTTGGAAGATCTTTACAGTCTTCTCTGTTTCTTGCATGTTGAGCCATGGTGCAACTGGGCATGGTAAGCACACTTTTTCTTGAGTATGCATTTGCATATCAATTTTTATTGTCTTAAAAAAGTGTATGCTGTTATGTTAGTGTATCTATAAGATAATATGTTTTGGATGCTTTATTTCAATCCCCCAAAGGGCTATATATACAGAGTAGTCTCTTTACAAGTATGGAAACTATATCACTATCATTACAACCTTGTAACAAACTAATCAATAATACAAGGTAAATACATGTCTTCCAAATATACATGATATGGGTTGACTAATAGACCCCCGCAGTCGAAGCGGGAGGTAAACGGACGTTGAGACTGTCTCGAAAGTCATCAAAGAGAACCCGTGGAAGACCTTTAGTGAAGATATCCGCGATTTGGTATCGAGAGGGAACATGTAATACTCGAACTTGACCACGAGCCACTTTTTCACGAACAAAATGAATATCGAGCTCGATATGCTTAGTTCGTTGGTGTTGAATAGGGTTACTAGAAAGAAATATAGCACTTACATTATCGCAATATACAATGGTGGCTTTGTGAATTGGATAATGTAGTTCAAGCATTAGGTTGCGTAACCAACACGATTCAGACACCACATTAGCGACACCTCTGTATTCGGCTTCGGCACTTGAACGTGAAAGTGTAGGCTGCCGTTTGGAGGACCATGAAATTAAATTGTCACCAAGATATACACAATACCCCGATGTAGAACGTCGAGTATCTGGACAGCCGGCCCAATCGGCGTCCGTGTATGAAACAAGAGCATGTGTAGACGACTTGGTGAGATGTAATCCAAAATTAAGTGTACCTTGTATGTAGCGTAAAATACGTTTAAGGGCAGCCATGTGAACGTCGTGAGGATCATGCATATGTAGACATATTTGTTGAACCGCATAGGAGATGTCTGGTCGAGTGAAAGTAAGGTATTGGAGAGCTCCTGCCAGGCTACGATAGTATGTAGGATCTGAATATAAATCTCCAACCGTGGAACTGAGTTTTGATTTGGTGTCAACTGGAGTATGAGATGATTTACATGAAGCCATCCCAGCTCTTTCAAGAATGTCACGAGCATAATTTGCTTGACTGAGAAATAGACCATTGGTAGTGCGGGTAACAGCAATACCTAAGAAGTAACTCAGAGGCCCAAGGTCCTTCATTGCAAACTCATCTGCCAAATGCTTCATAATTGAACACCGAAGAGAGTCTGAGGAAGCGGTAAGAATTATGTCATCAACATAAAGCAAGATATAGGCTATGTCACGTCCATGCTTGTAGATGAATAATGAGTGATCCGAACGACTATGAATGAACCCGATACTAGAAACGAAGTCTGCAAATCTTTGGTACCAAGCTCGTGGAGCTTGTTTGAGACCGTAAAGTGATTTCTTTAGAAGACAAACGTAATCAGGATGTATCGGATCTCGAAAACCCATTGGTTGATGCATGTATACTGTTTCATGTAAATGCCCATGCAAGAATGCATTTTTAACATCTAATTGGTGGATAGACCATGATTTCGACAAAGCCAAACTAAGAACCATTCGTATTGTAGCCGGTTTAACAACCGGGCTAAAAGTTTCTGAACAATCAATGCCCACCTGTTGTGACCTGCCATCACCAACCAAACGAGCTTTATAGCGCTCAAAAGAACCGTCAGAATTCATTTTATGCCTAAATATCCACATAGAACGTATAACATGCATATTAGATGTGCGTGGTACAAGCTCCCATGTCTTATTGTCAATAAGAGCATTATATTCGTCAGTCATGGCCTGTTTCCAATTCGGATTATGGAACGCCTCTTTCGGGTTACGTGGAAGAGGAGATGGGGTGGCTGATGTGAAAAGATTGAATGGAGTTTTTGATTTTGTAATGCCGGACATGCTACGAGTTTTCATGGTTCTAAGTAGTGGTGTTCCAGAAGGTTTATTAAGTGAGGGTTGGCGTGTAGCTCGGTATACTGATGGTGGATTAGGCCTGGGTGAGTGTATAAGAGAAGATTGTGAAGTGGGTTGAGATTGTTGTGGACGAGACATGTTTGGAGGAGGGGTCGGATTGGGCTGATAGGGTGATGGAGGGCTGGTGTTGGGTTGTTGGGCTGTTGTAGTAGGACCGTGTGTTCCAGATTGTGTGGAGCCTGTAGATAAGGTTTGGGTTGGTTCAGGACTAGAGGAGGGTTGAGAGGCTGAAGTTGAACTCCTGGGTGGACTGGTGGGTTGTGTTGGTGTCGATGGTTGAGTGGGTGGTGGAGACATCGGGGTTGAAGTTTGAGGTATGGTGCATGGATTGATACTTGTATGGAGAAAATTATAATTTTCGGGGTTGGAGGGACGCGGAAAAGCAAAAGGAAATTTTGTTTCATCAAAGAGTACATGACGAGAAATGATAATTTTCTTAGAATGTAGATCATAACATTTATAGCCACGATGAGATTCCGGATATCCTAGGAAGACGCAAGGTGTAGAACGAGGTTGCAATTTGTTGATGGTGGTGGAGGGTAATAGAGGATAGCATAAGCAACCAAAAGTGCGTAAGTGGGTATAAATGGGTTGACGGTGATAGAGGATATGGGTTGGGGAATGGTAATTGATGAGTTTACTAGGTAGGATATTTATAATGTAAGTTGCCATGGCAAGAGCATGATGCCAAAAGGAAGAAGGCATAGAAGAGTGTGCTAATAGTGTACGGATAATATTGTTGATGGCCCGAATTTTACGTTCAGCTTTTCCATTTTGTGGGGATGTGTGTGGACATGAGAACCGAAATACCATGCCATTTTGTTGACAGAAATTATGAAAAAATGAGTTGTTGTATTCTGTTCCATTATCACATTGAAAGGCTTTTACATGGCTGGAAAATTGATTGCCAATTAATTGATGAAAGCTGAGAAATTTGGAGAAGACTTGTGATTTACGGCCAATTGGGAATGTCCACAGAAAGTTGGAATAATCATCAAGAAATAGGACATAGTATTTGTGACCGGCTGAGCTCAAAACTGGAGAGGTCCATACATCACTATGCACAATATCAAAAGGAGATGAAGTAATGGAAGATGATTCATAAAATGGTAACTTGACATGTTTACCAAAAACACATGGTTCACATAAAGAAGAATCTTTAGTACGATTACATGAAATGTAATTCTTATTTCTAAGCAAATGTAAAATATTAGCGCCTGGATGTCCAAGACGCCTATGCCAAAGGTCTTGAGAGATAGCAGCAAAGGTAGAGGGTAAATTGATTTGTTGAAGTGCGGAAGTGGTGAGAGGATATAGGTCCCCGCTACTATCACATCTCATGAGTTGTATCCCCGTCTTGTAGTCCTTCACAGTGAAACCATATGGATCAAAAGAAATAGAGATGTTATTATCAATAGATAAGCGACGAACAGAGATGAGGTTTTTAATAATGTGAGGTGTATGTAAGACATGTTTTAATAGTAAGGGGGGGTAAGGGGGGGAAAGAGTGGTATGTCCAAAACCGTGAATCGGAATTCCATGACCATTACCGACGATGATATGTTTAGGAATGCTCGTATTGAAATAAGAAGAGAGCGTACCTTGTGAAGCTGTCATGTGGCTCGTTGCTCCCGTGTCCATATACCAGTTATCATCAGGCGGGTTCAATGTCATAGTATGCAAGGCACTCTCAATGTCAGTAGGTGCATATGAAGAGGATGGAGCCACTGAAGCAGTGTAGGCCTGTTGAGGACGAGGCCCGAGTATACCGGCAGAACCAGATGGGGCAGTGGGCCGAGTCCACGGGGCTGTTGGATATGGACAAGGAGGAATGGAGGCCCAATATTGATTCCACGCCCAAGGTGCTGGTTGGTTCCATGTAGGTGGACGAGGCCCATAAGTTGCCTGGTTAGAGCGGTTGTGAGTATTCTGATAGTTTGTGGTTGAGTTGTTGTTGCCACCACGTCCCCGGCCACGCCCACCATTGCGAGTACCACCACGACCACCATTGCGGCCACCACCACGGCCTCCCCCACGGTTGTTCAGAAAACCATTGTTACGAGAGGTGTCGCGACTAGTATTGGTGGGTTGTTTAGTGTCACGAGTTTCATGGGTGGTGATTAATGCGGATCCGGTGGATATCGCGTTGAGATTAGCTTGGCGGTTTTTTCGTGTTTCTTCCAAGATAAGCTTGGAACGGGCATCATAGAAGGTTGGGAGGGGATCACTTTGTTGAATGATGGTGGCAACTCCATCATAACTTTCGTTTAAGCCCGCAATTAATTGCAAAACCAAACGGTGGTTAGATACAGGTGCACCAACGTTAGCAAGCTGATCAGAAAGCATTTTTAGTTCTTGACAGTAAGAGGATATGTTGGGAAAGTTGTCAAGTTGGGTGTTGGAGAAGAGATGTTCAAGTGCAAGAGCTCGTGAGTGTTTGTTATCTTGAAAGATATCTTTCAAGCGATCCCATGCCTTCTTGGCTGTGGTATCAGGTTCGAGAATGGTGTGCATGAGGTCTTTGGAAATAGTGGCATAGATCCATTGAAGAACAATGGCATCTTGACGGCTCCAAGTTTCAGGAGTTATGGCAGGTTCTTTATCTTTTGGTGTGGGTGGGGTGGAGGAGGTGAGATGATCAACAACATCATGAGCACGACAATGAATTTTGAAGAGTTCAGCCCATGAAGTGTATTGACTTGTTTCCATCTCGAGTTTTACAGGGACAGCATTCGTGATGTAGTTGATTGATTGAGGGGTTTGAAGATTGGTAGAGGCTGCCATGGAGTATGTAAAACACCAGAGAAAAGAAGTTGTGAATAGGTTTAGGGATCGGTTAGGCGTGATACCATATAAGATAATATGTTTTGGATGCTTTATTTCAATCCCCCAAAGGGCTATATATACAGAGTAGTCTCTTTACAAGTATGGAAACTATATCACTATCATTACAACCTTGTAACAAACTAATCAATAATACAAGGTAAATACATGTCTTCCAAATATACATGATATGGGTTGACTAATAGTATCAGTATACAAGTGTATAACATGACCCAAGTGTAAGGTACTGATATTTACTGTACTTTTTGTTTTTTTTTCTTAAATTTCTTTCAATTGATGCTAGGTGGAACAAGCTAATTCAAAGGCCCTATGAGAACGGTGATAAGCGAGGGCTAAAGCTTGTGAAAGCTATTCTAAGGCCACTCATGTTAAGGAGAACAAAAGATACAAAAGACAAAGAAGGAAGGTGTGCATGCAATCCCATTACACCATTTAATCTTCTAAGCACCAATGTTTTTACTTTTTATACTTTGGCGTGAAAATTCTTTATTTATGATTTTATACTAAAGTTTCTTTTATATACAGGCCAATTCTTGTTCTTCCACCAACTGATATTCAAGTTATTGAATGTGTTCAATCAGAAGCTGAACATGATTTCTATGATGCTCTTTTCAAGAGATCTAAAGTAAGCGCCATTTAGCATTTTGACCACATTAATGTATTGTTGCAGATCATGTATCTCATACATTTTCATCTATACAATACAGGTCCAATTTGATCAGTTCGTGGCGCAAGGCAAAGTTCTTCACAACTATGCTAATATCCTTGAGCTTCTACTTAGATTAAGACAATGCTGCAATCACCCATTTCTCGTTATGAGGTTAGAATCCTTATCTTTTGAAAAAAATACGAACTTTTTTTTAACTGGTAACTAAATCATGGTTGTTTCTTATGTACAGCCGTGGTGATTCCCAACAGTTTTCAGATCTTAACAAACTTGCAAGAAGGTTTCTTGATAACAATCTTGATTCAACTACCCCAAATCCAAGTAAAGCTTATATCGAAGAAGTTGTTGATGATTTAAGGCGAGGTGAAAACACGGAGTGTCCTATATGTCTAGAGTCTGCAGATGATGCTGTTCTTACACCATGTGCTCATAGGATGTGCAGAGAGTGTCTTTTATCAAGTTGGCGAAGCCCTGTGCAAGGGTTATGCCCGATTTGTAGGCAAAATTTGAGGAAAACTGATCTAATTACGTGCCCGTCTGATAGTAAGTTTAGAGTTGATGTTGAGAAGAATTGGAAGGAGTCTTCAAAGGTTGAAAAGCTATTAGAGTGCTTGGAAGGTATAAGGCAAAAACGAAATGGAGAGAAAAGTATTGTTTTTAGTCAATGGACTTCGTTTTTGGATCTTTTGGAGATTCCTTTAAAGAGGAGAAAGATCGGGTTTTTGAGATTTGATGGAAGCTTGTCACAGAAGAACAGAGAAAAGACTTTAAGGGAGTTCAGTGAAACCAATGATAAAATGGTAAATAAACTATTGCTTTTTCTAACTTTTGTTATTACTTTGTTTCGATTACCAATATTAAAGTCTTTAAAACAGTCTCTTTGCAAGTTGAAGTGCAAAGATGGCATGTCTTAGTTCCTAAAGTGTTGCAATGATAACATTGCTTCACTTGTGAAAAAGTTGTAAAAGTGGTCTATTTGTTAAGGGTAGTGAGAACACAGTTTTAAACTTGTAAGTTGTGAAACGGTTTTTGAAAGTGTTTTACCATTGTAAGTTTGTAAATATAGTTCATTGCAATGCATACAAAAAGGTTGCTGCACTCTTAAGTTTTGAAAATGAACTTTTTTTCAACATTGCATTTAAAACGCTGTTTAGCCCTTGTGAAGTTGAAGTCTTGACGTACAGATTCATTTTTTTAAGTTTGTTTTGATTCTAAAGCTAAGTTATGGCATTTTGCAGGTGTTGTTAATGTCACTAAAAGCTGGTGGCGTTGGCTTGAATTTGACTGCAGCTTCTAATGTATTTCTCATGGTAAGCTGTCATTTTGACCTTTTAGTTTAATTTAAATCTTTACTCCATTGATTTTCTTACAAAATTTATATGGCGGGGTGTTACTAGGATCCATGGTGGAATCCCGCGGTAGAGGAGCAAGCTATTATGAGAATTCATCGCATTGGTCAAAAGCGGACTGTCTGTGTTAGAAGATTCATTGTCAAGGTTAGAATAATTCAGTTTTGTATTGGTTGTATAAGTATAGTTTCAAATACCACTAAATAGTCCATAGACTCAAACAAAACCTTTGGCTTTCTCTTGCTTTGACATTCTTGTTTTTGTTCTAGAGCTTAATGTCAAAGTCAAACCTTTTTTTCTACCAAGTATGAGATTGGAATTTCTTGGTTAACAACTCCAATCAATGATTTAATCACCTGACTTAAAACATGATTTAATGTAACTTATTCTAGACTTTGAAAAGAAAGGTAATTGTTGACCAACAACTTTAATTCTTTGACTATTTAGGTTAATATAAGTCTACCTAGTATCAATATATACATTTGTAGTCTGCTAATCTTATTTTAAACCTATGGATTGTTTAATAAAAACCACTTTTGTTTCATTATTCCAGAATGATAATGACTTGTATTCTATGTTTCAACAATTACAACTTGCAATAAAATTTGACTATGTTTGTTTGAGAAGATATTGACTTTTTTTGGTCAATGTGTATAGGATACGATAGAGGAACGTATGCAACAAGTTCAGGCGAGGAAGCAACGGATGATTGCTGGAGCTCTTACTGATGAGGAAGTCAGATCAGCTCGTCTTGAAGAACTTAAGATGCTCTTTAGATGATTTTATTGTTTTCGCAAAGATTGTTCGTTTTGAAATCGATAACAATATGGTTAAGGCCTTTTGGGGTGTAGTATTTATTGTGTAGCTTAGATGGTTACCACTCCAAATTTTGTATATTGGCATAAACCATTTTGACTCATGTCTTGTCAGTAAAATTTCAGTTATTGCTATATTTTGAGTAGATTATGGTTGTTTTAGTGTCTTATTTTTTTGGCTTTACGTATAATAAAAATTACTTAAACAAGGATTAGAGTGCATGGTGCAATGCACCGTTGTCATGTTATAGAGCCAAAATGGCACCTATAACTTTCCTATAACTGTTATAACTGCATTGCCCTTTTGTGTTATAGGTGCCATCGTCATTCCCTTTACATTCATGCGTTTTTTTATGGGAGTTTTATAATGTGTATGCTGATGTGGCGACATCTATAATAGTTATAATCATTGCACCCGTCACTCTTATGCTTGTTAATATCCCAAGCGTTAATATCCCAAGCAATGTTATTGTCTCTGTAACTTTTAACTGCAGCATGAAATGTATTTGCCAAAGACCTAAGGAAATTTATTAAGGTGGGACAAGGAAAAATGATACAGTGAAGATGTAGAAAATAGTATACTTCTTCTATAGAACCATAATTTCAATTGTATTTTTTTAAAGCTGTACAAACTTATTCTAAAATAACATTTTGTACCTTTTATACTTTATTTAATCACATTACGGAGTAGAACAAATATTCAATCAAGTATATTAACTAATACTGTCCCAAAGTAACTTTTACTAGTAAACAAATATATTGATAAACAAAATGCGAACATGCATTATTAGTTAATACAATGTTACAGTATGTCAGTGTGATTTAAAAGCATACATACTTTATTATTACTAAATTATTATCATATGCATATTTAATTACAAAGAATAAAGGCAAGGTATATGCTTTGCTAAAAGATGATAAAGTGAAACTTGACCAATAAAATTAGTCAAAAACTAAAAAGTCTCTTAAATGGCCAAAATAGCACTTCGAATAATATTTCAGTGCATGAATATATGTTTCACAGAAGCTTTTATGCAATTGTGCATACGAAATTAGTTGAGTTATACTAGATGGAGTTGTAGTCATCGCGAGAGAGCCATGTGGTCCAAATAAAAAAAGCCATGTGGCTCAATCCGCAACATCCACCAAGTCCTAACAAGTTTTTACGAGTGTCAAAAGTCCAGATTTAAAACTCCTCAAACTTGGTCTAGAACGTGCAAACTCTCTTTATTTTGGTCTTTTGCAGTATTTTTCTTTTAGAAAATATAGCTAATGATGACGTATGGTATGGATTCGGGTCATGAACCCATCCAATACGCAAGGCCCACTACGAGTGGGCCGTTATAATTAAACATTCGTCACCATGCGGCCCACGAATGCGAAGTTTACTAAAACCCACAACGAAGTGTGACTGGCCGGGCCCACAGAGCCCAAGCACAAACCGGTTACGCCTTTCGGTATATGATATCTCCTATCTTTTGGAATAGATATCGGAAAACCAAGGATGGGGAACACTGAAACCATCCTTAGGGTTTTTGATAGAGT
>LBNU01025637.1:32288-63411 GCA_014162995.1 Artemisia annua | reverse complement strand
CTTATGTCTGGTAATTGGAAATAGTGCTTAGTTGCTACCATGTGAATAATGTTTTTGGGGTGTTTCTGCATCTCTTACAATATAATGCACATGGAAATGGGATTAGGATTTAGGAGTAGCCCGACTGACCAAAATGTTCGTACCACGAAGAAAGAATGAGCCTTGGTCTGTTCATAAAGGAGACCCGGAAGAAAAATCTAGTTTGGGGTTTGATAGAGGGGAAGCTGGTCTATATGTATATCTTAGTTTGGTAGTCCTGTTTGATGCTAATCTGTAAGGAGTAGGGACCCATGAAGGAAGCTAAGTAAAACTCACTACACTGTAAGTCCGTGAACACGAGTCAACCACACCACACCACATGCCCAACAACTTTTAGTTAGTTAGTTAGACATGAAGTCTATATAGTAGCTATAGGTTGTTTAGAGATTTGGATGAATGAATAAGAAATTACTCAGTTTACAAAGATGATCAAATGATTCGCTACTTTTCACTTTCTGATGAAAAAATCATGAAATTTATCATGATCATTGCCTCCTTGGAGTTGGATATTATCATAAAACCTATAGGAACATACCGTAGGTAGCAAATTGTCTCTACGAAGTTTGCATTACTTTTAACATAAGAACTGTACTTCGATTGATCTTGGATGACAAAGTTTAAAATTTTCCCTAATGGATGCCCATATCTCTGATGCATGAACTTAGAGAATCAGTAATATTGTCGGTGGTCAATTATACACCGCCTGCTCACTGTTACCACATGAATAATGTATTTGCAATTTGTTAGCATATCTTAGATTATATTGCATAAGAGCTTGAAAGTGGTATTAGGAGTTCACAACGGAGACAGAAACAATTTTTCAGTACAGGTTTGTTAAAGAGTTGGAAGAGAGCCAATATGTGTGTGTATCTTAGTCAAGAAATTCCCTGCAGTATCCACATGTTAACCTTTTGAGTCTTGTGTATCAATTGGGTCCATGATTTAATTTTATCATCTCCGTGACAGATGTGTTTATTTAGCTATAATGACTATGAGTTAGGACATTTCAGTTTTAATGGGACATGGTCACACAATGAGTATAAGTTAGGCATTTCACTTGAAAGTTTACTAACAGCTAGAAGAAGGCAGTAACACCTGTGATGTTCTTTCAGAGCTCTTATTTCTCAAAAAGCCAGATATCCAAATGTTCCTCACCGTCCACTAACCTTTTCAGATTTAAACTCAACATTATTTTAAAGAATAAGTTATATAATAATATTTTGTGAGTTCAAAGTTCCAATTAAAATCAGTTGCTTACCTATACTCTCTTTGTTTCTTACTCGTTCACAGTTTAAATTAGATTCATTGGCATATATCTACTTTGCTCAGGGTTATAATCAAGTTAGTTTGGTATCTCGTTTTCATTTTCCGTTCGTATTCTCATATTGTGTAGCAGGGTAAAAAAAAATCGAAAAGCAACAGTAAGATTAATGGCTTTATCACAAATTTAGTCAATTTCTATTCTTTTCAATCAAACTAGCATCTGGCTTTTTGTAATTCTTTTTAGTTATCAACCAGTAGAATTCTCTAAAGCTTCATTTCATTTCACTGAATTTCTCCTACCAAATGTACCTAAAGAGTGATGTTCTACAACCTTATATATGAGATTAAGAGGTGCTTTCCGTGTTATCCAAAAGAAACGCATCTAGTTTCCTCAAAGCATCATCATTAGAGAAGAAAATATGTGGGAAGGTTAGAGCGCTCTTTTATAAGGATTGGTTTTCCTTTATTAGATAAAAAGACTCCTCCTCCGATATCAGATAGAAGCCCATAACATATAGATTTTAGTTTTGCTACCATGGGGAGGTTTAATAGCAATTTGCAAGTTTTCATTCACTGTAGCTAATTATAGGTGTCAGCCGGTATTTGACTCTGACAATATCTATCAGAAGCAGATATTTTCACTTTCCACTCGAGTAATACTTTAGCCTGGAACTGCTTCAAATTATAGAAGAATATCTTATGTGAGATTTTAAGCCCCTCAAGTAGTTAAAAGTCCTATCAGTTTGCCATTGATTATGAGGGATAAAGCAGGATAAGATATGCAACTGTTTCTCTACCACCTTCATTTCTCCAACTTTTGATATATGATGACAAAATCCTTTTTTTTCCCCCTTTCCAAAAGAGCTAGGACAGAGTTGACACCTGTTACCCCTGTCGGTTGCTGGTTAAAATCAATTATTTCCCTGTCGTTACCATGTTGGATTGCCTTGATGGCAGCTTTGTTTTTTATTCAGCAATATTGAGTATAAGTTCGCATCATTCACTTTAAGTTTTAATAACAGCTAGAAGAAGGCAGCAGTCCCTGTGTTGTTTATTAAGAGCTCTATGTCCTTACTTTAGTATGGCCTAGCTGGTTCGAGTACGAGTTATTACTTGTACTTTAATTCTATAATCATCATTCATAGTGATCCCAGTTTAGTACCAAAGTTCAACACTATTTACCATAGATAATGATTCCAAAAGTTTATATTTGAGAGTTAGAGGTGTCTTCCCAGTTTCCAAGGGAAATTGCATCTAATTTTTTGAACAGGTCATTGCTATAGAGGAAAATATGTGCCAAGGTTAGAGTGATTTGACAAGGATTGATCTCCCTTTTCTTAGATAACAGACTTCTTCAGGTTCTTGAAATTTTACAAGCCCAGACAATGTAGATCTGAGTTTAAATTCCAATGGAAGGTTTAATAAGATTTTTAAGCTTCCCTTCCACTGCAGCTAATTATAGGTGTCAACCTGTCTTAATTCTGACAACATCTATAGGAAAAACTCTCTCTGTGTGAGATTTTGAGCCCCTCGAGCTGTTAAAAGTGCTATTAGTTTGCAATTGATTATAAGGGAGAAAACAGGCAAAGATATGCAAAAGTTGCTCTACCATTTCAATTTTCTCCCGACACCATACCGTCAAAGTGGTACGATAGGAATGACCAGTCATAAAGGTCCCCATTGTTGATACCATATCAATTTATTCACTTAAGAGTAAGAATGCACAGATCATGTGTCGGCCGTTCTTTAAATCGTTGTATTGTTCTAAGCCACTTTTTTAATTTTTTTCTGATCTATGCTTCATTTTTAGACTTATAGGAAGAAATGTATGAAGTTCGGTCTCTTCTCTCTTCTGAATTGGGAACAAGAATTAGCTTTAAGGAAGCTTCTATTAAGTAAAACAGAATTGGCAACTTAAACATTGCACAACTTAACTATGTGGGTGGGCGGGTGGCAGTTAATCAGAGACTTAGTAAGGTGTTTAGAAGTAATTGGATCAAATAGAGATATTGAAATGGCATACACATTTTCTAAGGGTGTTCCGGTAACTAGGAGTCTTGTTTCATTGCAAAGTTTAGAATCGTTGTAGGGTAAGTTGCTTAGGGTTTTGGTAATGTTTGGCCATTTGGAAAAAAATAAAAAATAAACAAATAAATAAAATAAAATAAAATAAAATAAAATAAAGAAAAAAGAAAAAGAAGTGTGTCAACTGTGACAACTAGGTGCATCATGCATGTGGTCACACATGGATTCATAGAATTGGGAAGGTGGTGTTAGATTGCTCATTACTGCCACAACTTTTATGCTTGACTAACAGTTTCATGTTATATGGTTTTCCACGTGTGTTAAGTTCATATGAACTTGTTGTCCAAAGATGTACAAGGGGATAATGTTCTCTTTTGTTTTAATGTTTGAAAGTGCACTCTTATCTTCTAATTGCAAGGCAAGCTCTGACATGTTCATATGAATCTCTATTTTTAGGTTAAATTGGATCCTTCCAGGCCATTGAGCAAACGGAAGAATTGGGTTGTTGCGGAGATTCTGAAGAAAGCCAGAATATATGCGCCACCATCAGCTGCATCTCCTAGTGTAGCAGCCAGCAAGACCACAGCTAGTCCATCTTCATCTTAAGGTTTGAATAAGATAAGATATATTATGCTCATTATTAATAGAACGCAGGCTACAGTCACTGGTTAAAAGCAACTTACCATCTTATATTTCTCGGATATTGCATGTGAAGGTCTCTGCTTGTGTACTAAAATGACTGAATTTTAAAACATATGTGAGCTTATGAGTTGGTTGATTATGAACTACCAGCAAAGAAGTAAAGGCAAATAATTTAACCACGGGGTGGTTTAGAACTTCAGATTGCGTTCTGAAAAATATTTTTTGTGATTTGCAATTTGAAGAATCATAATCTAATCAGATAGATAATCAGTTCGATTAAAGCAATAAATGTATAGGTAGTTGTACATTTATCGCTCATCAGTTTTCCTACATTCACTTTTTTGACCACGTCTTCAGATGTGATTACCTTGACCAAAACAGTCAGAAGATCATTATCATCACCTTTGCCTAAACACTCATAACACTGACCAGTTTAATCGCTTATCCAAAAATCCCTTAGCCGCCATATCACTCTTTACTCTACTTAGTTTTAGCCAGCCTAATTATGTCCAAATTCATATAAAAAACTATTAACTTTTTGGGTATCGTCACCCTAGCGTATGGAGTTAAGATACAAATTTAGACGTTTAGTTTTGTTGCATGACAAATATGATAGGATTCTACAAAGAAGAGAGAGGGGGAAGGGGGTTATTTGTTTTTAGTAGCGAAATATTGTATTTAGCTGTACCTTAACCATTTGTAAAGGTGACGAATACATCAAGGCTGTTGGCTATGCAAGCATTGACAAAGGGTTTTGTACTCTATGTTTCAGTGAGTTAGAGGTGGCAATTTCAGCTCATCCACCTAGAAATTGGTTGATCCGAGTTAATACTAAACATCTAACGGGTCAAAAGTACACAAAATATATTTTAATGCTAACAACCTCTTAAATCGCTATGTTCAGAAAACTTCAGTTATTTCTTAATCATAATTAAACCATCTAATTATCTATAATAGATGTTTGCAGGTCTACCCCAACTGGTTTCCACTTTGACCCATATAAAAAAAAGTTCCCGTTATTATCCATACCCATTCGATCTATTGCCCACCTACCCATTTGCGAATTACCTTTTTATTTTTCATGAGGGCTGTGTGAACTATCTGTGTAACCTATGAATTATAAACTGCCTTTCCTAAGGTTATCTACAAGTAATAATATATGTTTTCCTTACAACATGTGGAGAGTAAACTTAATGTGTTTGACTTAATTGGCAGGGTCAACCATGGCGAGGAGCATAGATATTGTCTCGTTTGTCTTGATTGTAGTTGTCAACAAAGATTTGTACTGCCACCTTGTTCCTGGATCTCTTCCTAGAACGCTATTTTAATATAATCTTGTCTTGTGCTAAGTTTTTGGTACTTATGACCTGTAAAATTAGATTAGTGCATTAAAAAAAACGCATTGTTTCTTTAATTGCATACTTTGGGTACAAATTGGAATCCTTTGTGTACACGAGAAGGCGGTCGATGCATTCCCAATGAAGATATCAGTTAGGAATGCATGATCACAGGTTGGCATTGTCTTTCTGTACATGGCATGATCAAATAAGATCAACGAACTTTTGTGTTGGAAGTATTGATGTTGATGTCGATTTCCCACCTTTTTTAATTGAATTGGTTCTGGTAAATTACAATTGGCTTAGGAGTTGCATAATGCACCTTGTATGGATTTCTGTAGTGAGAGATTCGGTTTGCTAGTGATAACTTGTAATTGACGTTTAAGTGAGTGTAATTTGACTATTTATGAGATCGTCTAATATTAGTAAATGGATGAGGTTTTCCCTATTCAGGTTCCCGGGGAGGGCGAGTCTTTGACTCTAATGTATGCAGCCTAACCTGAGAATCCTGTGACTATTTCCGACCCTTCCTTGGCCATCCAAAGATTGTGCACCTAGTGAGCTTTGAACACTTGACCTTTTGTAAGGAAGTGAAGTGCCTTACCACTAGGCCATTTGGTGATGATTAATCGTCTAACATAAGTGGTTCTGGTAAGTTGCAATATAGATCAATCACTGTGGTCTCAAAAGGGGCTGTCACATTTCAAGATTTTTGTCAGGTAATTCTTGAGAACTGTCCAGCCGAATGGGAGACATTCATGATGATATTGTGGGGATTGTGGACGAGAAGAAACAAACATTTTCATGGCCGTTGAATGGTAGGGAGGGGAACGTGGAAGTTATAGCGAAATCGATTTTATCAGACTATCATAAGGCAAACCAGAAAGAAAATCTTAGCGGTAACAGTGGAGTACATAATTCTCATGCAGGTGTGTGGTTAAGGCCTGATGTCGAGCACATAAAAATTAATTGTGACGCTGCGTGGCAAAAAGAATCTGGAAAGGCGGGTTTAGGCCTTGTAGCCCGTGACTACAAGGGTGAGGTCTTATTTTCAGGTGGGCGTTTAGAATGTTATGCAAGCTCTCCCCTGGAAGCCGAAGCAAAAGCTATTCATTGGGCTATGACACGTGCAATTTGTAAGGGGTACTCTCACGTTATATTCGAGACAGACTCGTTGTGCCTTGTTAAGGCGCTTCATAATAAAGTCACCCCGCTACAAATTGCAAGTCTTTTTTCAGATATATTATCCAAGTCAATGACATTTAATGTCTGTAATTGGTCTTTTGTTAAAAGGGAAGGAAATAGGGTAGCTCATAGTATAGCTTCTTTAGCGTTGAGTTGCCATCATGAGTTTACGTTAGACGGTAGTGTTCCGAGCTGTGCAAATGTATGGATGTTTAAAGATGTAATCTTGTCTAATTTGGAATGAAATATTTTTTTCTATCAAAAAAAAATAAAAAAAAATAAAAAAAAAATAAAAAAAAAATAAAAATAAAATAAAAATTTCCAAAATGGGTAATTCTTTGACTTAAGTCGTCTGAAGTGGGTTAATAAATATGGAGTAATGCTTTTGTCTGGAACTTCTAAATTTTATGCATCAATAGTACATATGCATAAATTTTGAATTAGAAAATTAGAAAATGTTAGTAAAACAATGGCCTATTAGCATAGTGTTTTGGCTAGTCAATTTGAATTATAGCCAAAAGATCAATATAGAACTCATATTTGCCATAGAACCAATGAACCATTTTCAGCCACTCATTTTTTTATCAAAATTTAAAAAAAATAAAAAAAATAAAATAAACTTTCATCCTTTTTTTAAAAATTAATATCTCGCAAACCGTAAATCATTACGCAAAAAAAAATATATCATCGCGACGAGAATTAAATTATCTTTCTATAGACATGCATTGTTATATACTTTCGACGAACTTTTTCCTTCGACAAACCTTTTTTTTTTCAAAATTTCCGCTCAGAAAAATCATATATAATTTGTAAAAATCATATGTGATTCGTTAAAATCAAATCATATATGATTCTTACGAATCATGATTTTTTACGAATCATATATGATTTTTACAAATCATATATGATTCATAAGAATCATATGTGATTCGTAAAAATCAAATCATGTATGATTTTTTTTACGAATCATATATGATTTTTCTTGGCGGAATTTTTTTTAAAAAAAGTTTGTCGAAAGTATATAACAATGCATATCTATAGAAAGATGATTTAATTCTCGTCGCGATGGTTTTTTTTTTTTTTTTTTTTTCTTTTTTTTTTTTTTTTTTTTTTTTTTTTTTTTTTTTTTTTTTTTTTTTTTTTTTTTTTTTTTTTTTTTTTAGCTCGAAGATTTACCATTTGCAAGATATGTTGGGAAAAAAAAATGGAAAATAAAAATGGGTGGATATGATTGGTTGATTGGTTCTATGACAAATATGAGTTCTATTAATTCATGTCAAACTATTTTCATCAAAAGTTCAAGATGCTTATTCCCTCCCCCTGTGTTGGGAATACTTATTAATTCATCATTGCTATACCACCCGACATAATTTTCCTACTGATCATCCTATCGAGCTAACCAATCTCCCGTTAATAACTTTATCCTTTTCCTTATATATCTACTGCACCACATTCTTGTATGGCAAATATTTGGTTCATGATCATAACCATCATATCGTAGAGTAAGTATACAAACTTGTTGGCATGATGCGAATTCGTATCGTTTCATCTTATAATAAATGGCCCCAGTTTAAAAGTAATAGGTTTCCTCACATATTTATTGAATTTGCTATCAACTTGAGACACTTGATAAACATTTCAACAAAAACAACAAAAAACAAGTAACACCAATTATTTTATGACCACCTAACAAAAACATTGCCCTAAGTCAGGGGCGGAGCCATGATTCAAAGTTAACAGGCGTCAAATTCGTCACTTGTAAAATAACAATTGCCAAAATCAAACTTCAAAATTGTTATTATACACAAAAAGGACTAAATTTATGTGCATTTACTTAAACGAGCCACATTTTTGTTTAATAAAGTGAAAATCATCTCTAATTTTATAAGTTGAAGATACCCGTTACTTATTAGTTACAACTTAGATAAAGATGTGTAGCTTTTAGTAATTAAACTCCTCAATTTTCAAACAAAATCATACTAAGAATTTTCATCAAAATTTAAGTGATTGTTTCATACTTTAATTGCCATAATTTCACCAATATTAAGTGATAAAAGCGTATTATTGATGCACTGATCTACAAATATTGTGTGGATAGTTGACTTTGACTTGGCAATAAGTGTAATGTATTATTGATACACTGGTCTCATTTTTGTCCACATAATATATTTTTCAACTTATTCTACAAGTTCAAAGATATTTNTTTACAAACCCATTCACATACCCATAGTAAGCCCAAGCCCGGATATAAGGTCCATTAGGGTTTTTCATATCTACTGTATAAATAAAAAACCACGGGGCACTTTAAAAAACCCTAAAAAAAACCATTCACATATCAGTTAAAGGTAAGTTTTTACTGATCTAGGGTCTTTGCTTTTTAATCTAATTAAACTGTTTGGGTTGTGTTTGTGTTTATGTGCTTTAATTTATGATTAGGGATGTTAATTCTAAACTGTTACTTTTGTTTGTTTAGTTTAAGAAAGACATATAAACAAAATACATATATATTTAAGGGATATGATGCGTTGACCTTTTGTTTGTAAACTAGGTTCTTGTCTTTGGACTTGTTGTTGACCAGCCTTTGACTTTTGAGAGTCAAGATATGACTTATTTTACATATAGTGACTGGATTATAGTCAGTGAATGACTTATTTTATGTATAGTGACTGGGAAAATAGGTTATGTTTGGACTTTTTGAATTGTTGACCAGCCTTTGACTTTTTGAGAGTCAAAATATGACTTATTTTATATATAGTGGCTGGATTATTGTCAGTGAATGAGGAGTATGAATTTGTATCTTTTGTGCAGATGAGACAAGCTATGAGGAGGTTAAATTCCATATTCTGAGGGTGATGGTAAGAAGGCTCATAAGTCTCGAGTTAATTGGTTTGGCGTTTCGGTGTTTTTGGAGTTCGGGTTAGTCTCAAGTTAAAAGCTCAGACTCTAAAGCATTCGACCCGAACTCCAAAAACACCCGGAACACCAAACCTAAGAACTGCAAATCATTTACAAGAGAAGAGACACGTTATGTACAAGATGATCTGAGTGTCATGGTAAGAAGGCTCATAATGGTGAGTAATTTGGTTTCGGTGTTTTGGGTGTTTTTGGAGTTTGGGCGAGTCTCGAGTTAATTGGGGCAAACCATTCTACCCGAACTCCAAAAGCACCCAGAACACTAAAACTAAAGAACTGCAAATCATTTACAAGAGAAGAGACAAAACTCAAACCTAATAAACCAACCAGTGTTATGCTGCAAAGCTCAACCAGTTATGGCTGTGAAGATGTGAGAGATATTAGAGCTTCTACGCTTTCTAAAATTACGGTGGAGTTACGCAAATATAAAAGTTTATTGAACTTTGATGCTCATTTAGCTGATATAATGTCTTATCTTGGTCAAAGTATTAAAGCACATGGAGACGGAAAGGGTCTTGTGAGAAGATCGAAAAGAAAGTAAATTATAATAACAAAAAAATATATATATAAAATACAATGGCTATCGTGAAGAAACAAGTGGTGGATAATAAGGGTAAAAAGACTGCTAAGGTAGATCTTGAGGCCGAGTTGTTCAAGTTTCTCAACATTCTCGGCGTCAAGATCAACCTTAGCAGTCTTGTTGGTCTTATCCACCACTTGTTTCTTGTCGATAGTGATTGTATTTTGTACTTTTATTTTTGTTACTATTATTTATAGACTTTCTTTTCGTTCTTAGATAGACGTCTATGTGATTTCGTCATCTTTTTATGATAAAGGGTGTTCGGCATTGCATTTTGAAAGTGATCATCTAATGTGGTATAATTGGAGTCACATACCAAAGTGCAACACAACAAGTGCCATGTTTTGTGGCCATAGTGGTTTTGTTGCAGCGTTTGCGTGTTGTGTTCGGAGAGGTTGATACATATTATGGAATTGTGCCTATGTTGGAATCTTTAACTGATTTTAGGGCGGTTGGAGATGTAAAACATTGAGGGAGGCGATTTATAGGATTGAGCATTTGAGGAGGAGCGGAGGGACACTTCTTTATGTGCCTGGTGGTATTTATTGACTCAGTTTTCATCTTACATGTTGAAGGACTTTGTATTTTGCTAAAGGTGCTACTAAATTGCCGCAGTTTTTTTACTCGATTAATAGCACATAATTTGCTGAAACATCATTAGATTCAACTTCTTATGTTTTGATTTAAGTAAATAAGCAGTTTTGAATGTTTAATAGCATAGAATAAGCAAGAACAGAATTAGATTGCTTATATGTTTTGATTCAGTAAATTCGCAGTTCTGAAGGTGTTTGGGATTGTGTAGCTTGTTATTCATGTGGAAATAAGCCGTTTCTCTTTCTTTTTTCCTTTTTTTCTTGTAACCATGGTTTTCGAACTTTTATGTGACTAATCCACGAGGTTGGTGCTCACTCCCACGTGACACAAACCGGGTAAATTTCACCCCCTTTTTTTTTAGGAAAGTTGGTGTGGGCACATCATAGCTGTTTGCACCTATTAATAATTGAACTTGTGACTTCTCACATTTTAGTGATGATCGTCATAAGTCATTTACCACTAAGCCACCCTAAGTGGTTTGGAATAAGCTGTTTGAAATATCTTATTTTGAAGAAAAAAAACAAGGGTTAGTAAGCAATTCTAAAGAAACCCTAAGCGCAATTATTTGTATATCGAACACAAATTTGTGAATAAATTTGATAATGAGATTCTTCCAGAATCACAACTGAGGCAAAACTTCTGATTTTATCGACTGTTATAAATGTGAAACAATATATCCATTGTGTTTCTTTCAAAAAAAATGTAGATCTAGTATGAGATACAAATGCTGACAATTTATAAAATCAGCTTTGGTCATATATATCTCAGTAAGCCCATGATGACAGAGTCCCATGGAGAGAGACTGCTTTTTTATATTCAAAAGCAGCAAAGCTAAGAAATGTGACATATTGGTCACCAATATAGCTGTTACCAACCTGTGGTGTTGTAAATGTCATTAGCTCCGCAAATTTTGATTTGGGCGACCACCGGCTGAGAAATAATAGTATCTTTCTAGCAATTCAGTATGTGGTGTAGTGGCTGATATGGAAGTGGCATAATAACCTCATTCATGCTCTGCCTGAGAAGCGCTCAGCCATTCTCAATGATGTTTTGGTAAAAGCCCTCTCACATCTTTGGATTATAGATAGATGCTCAAAAATCTCTGCTTCTTGGCATATTTGGAAGATGAATCCATGATCAGTTGTATGTAGTGTTTAAGGTGCTTTTAGGCTGTATTTTTCTTTCTTTTTTTTTTTTGGTTAGGTGATCCTTATCTTTTCTTTTGTTTCAGCCAGCTTATTCCTTAGAAGCTGTTTTGTATTTGTGCGTTTTTAGGTAGTTGTACATTTATCACATAATCAGATTTCGCATGTCCATTTGTTGTCCGCGTCTTTAAATGTGATTATTATGACCAAAATTAGTCAGAAGTTCATTACCTAAAGTTTCAGAATCGTGATTGGTTCAATCACCTATCCAGATATCCTAAGCCACCATACCTTTCTTTACATCACTTAGTTTCAGCCAGCCTGCCGATGTCCAAATTCATGTCCCTTCTATGTGAAAAACTATTCAATTTTTGGGGTATTAGGACTATCATCACCATACACTATGGAGTTAAAATACAATTCAGTTTATGTTTTCCTTACTGAATAGTATGATAGGATTCTACAAATAGTTGCTCTTCCTTAAGTATTGTAAACGTGACCAATACACCGAGACTGTGTTGGCTTAGCAAGTGCTGTGAAAGGAGTCTTTGTACACAATCTTTTCATTGATTTGGAAGTGGCAATTTCAGTCTGTGTATCTTAGAAGTTGGCTGATTCGGGATAATATCAAACCTCTAAGGATCACAAGTACCCAAAATGTATTTTAAAGCTAACAACCTCTTAACTTACTTGCGGAAAAGTTCCAATTATTTCTTAAGCATATTTAAAGCATTTACTTATCTAGTAAATTAAACAGAAAAGAGACAAAAGATGTTTGCANTTTTTTTTTTAAATTGTTAAAGATAACGGTCGTTAGCTACTTAACGTCAAGTTATTGACCAAGGACTGACTTTGCAATAGATGTATAACATGAAGGACCAATCATGTAAATTATTAGAGGAGTAATTTTGCAACGGACCTCTGAGATGAAGGACCAATTACGTACGGATTTAAAAAAAATGTTAAAGATAACGGTCATTAGTTAGTAGCTAACGACCGTTAGTCAAGGGCTGACATTGCAATGGATGTATAACATGAAGGACAAATCATTTAAATTATTAGAGGACTAATTTTGCAATGGACCTCTGAGATGAAGGACTAATTTCGCACGAATTTTTAAAAAAAAAGTTAAAGATAACGGCCGTTAGTTAATAACTAACGACCGTTAGTACTGTAGCGCTACAGTGTATGGCAATTGTGTTTTGGGGTGCGCCCCCTTTTTGTTATATATATATAATGTTTACTTAATTCTGAAAAATAATCTGCTTAGAAGTTGGTTTTGTGCACCTTGCATAGGTTTCTGATGTGGTTTACTAGCGTCAATTGTGTTAAGATGTCGGAGAGTAACTTGACTATTTGCCAATCACCTCTATATAAAAACTGAGTGAGACCTCCATTGCTTCAGAATGGATTCATCACTTGGTTTTTCAACATGTCAAATTGGGTTATTCTTTGACTTGAGTCGACTCGGATGGTTTAGCCATTGTCCGGGACTATAACCTTATATGAAAATAGCGTATTTTTGAATATAAGAGTTGACTAAAAATACAGATTACACTATCTTTACATGTATCCTTGGTCCCAATTATTGAAGTTTTTATTAATAGAACGTAATTACATCTATCGCACTTTATAGACTAATGGAGTTAGAAAAGTCAGTTTTTGCTAATGTTGCTTGTTAAAATCCATATAATATGTACAGATTGTCCGCGGTGTCTGTGATGTTCCCAAGAGTAGTAAAATACAAGAGGGCACCATTGAGCTAAATTCATAATGAAACACAAGGTTGGCTTAGTTATTTTGAGCACTCTTTATTGTTACTTCATAATAGGGTTAGGATTGTCTCAAGTTACTTGAGTCAAGTTAGGTCATTATGAGCCATTGGGGTAGTCTTGGTTTCAAGTGGTGAATCCATTTGCAGCAAGTCTATCTTCCTTTTTGCAATCTTGAAACTTAAAATTATATATGGAACTAAAAAAACTAGACACACGTCATTCTGGAAACAGAACTGACCGTGGAGCAGAACACTATCTAGAACATTGTTGATTCAGTGCATGAGATTTGATTTACCCACCGTTCATCACTTCCCGTTGTCACTTGAATATATTTGTGTCCTAGTCATGGTAATATGTGGTGAATTGGTGGATCAAATAGCATTGTGTTTCAAGTTATGAGACTACATTTAAGCCATAAAAGCTACTGTTATAAGCAGAGATCCCACGAAATACAAATGTCCTCTAGTAGAAAGAAAGGCTTAAATGGGTAAACCTTAAATATGTTTACCACGGAGGGGCAGCAACCGAAATGCCATTCATACTAAGAGCTCAATGGTTGCTACAAACTAGTATGAAGATCCTAAAATCACAATTCTTGAACACCAATAATCAACTGGTTCCTTGCCAAGGCACAAGTTGCAGTATTTTGTAAAATGCTGAAGTCTGGATTGAGAAAATTTTCTGGTGGAATAAGGATGAGAATGGAGTTGTGGTTATTATTGATATGGTTGATGTACTTGTTGTTTAGATGTTTTCAGCTGGAGGCAGCTCTTGACGCTTTGGTGGACTGCCTAGAACTCGTTCCATATCAAAACGGACCTCAATGTTACGTATACTGTATCCTACCACCATCAGCCAATAAAGCAGCTTCGCAAGTTCTGGGGCACTTGTCTCTGTCACACTGGTCTGCAAAATCACAGGAAAAGAATATAAAAGCATGTCAAAAACATACAACGTTTTAATCTCCTAACGAAAGCAAACATTTGCTTTTATGGGAAAAACTTGAGATAGATTAGGCTTGGAATGATTAGAAACCAAAAGAATCCGTGAGATGGTGTATATTCTTCTCTTTGAACACTCTCATCGTAGGATACACAGGCAATTATGTTATAACTTTGGTGTTATCATCACAGACTAGTTATAACACCAACACTCCCTCATCCAAGCAAATTTACAACCAATGTACTATCAAACTTGATAATTTGTCGTTTGAAGTGATAACACTTAATTTTTTTATATCACGAGCTTCTTGTATAAAACCAGAACAGCATGCTAACCTTCATTTGACTAGGATCTGAAACAGCCAAGAGGCGTTTTATGAATGTGTTCATTGCAACAACAACATCCTCCCCAGCGCTACTTGTCAAGTCCTGCATAATATTAGACACATTGTTTTAGTATTCACGATGCCTACAGATCACAATCAAACAATCCTCATTTTTTGTTCGATCTCTGTAAAGGTGGCAAGATGGACGGGTCGGAGGACTGGGTAATGGGTCAAAAATGATATTATATATTAAAATATCCTCTTAAAAATGGGCTATGTGGTACTTGTATTCATTAAATGCACTTTGGGCAACTACCAAACTGTTTCGCCAATATGACAGGTTCGTTTTTTAACTAAAATTTTCATTAGACCCGCTTGAGATTAAAAATAAACCAAATCGACAATTCATGAGTAAATGGGTCGATATTGTCGCCTTTATCCTATAGGAGCCTAAATGAAATTATTAAAATTGCTGAAGAACTCATACAAGCATCATTTTTTTTAAGTATATATATTAATTTGAACGCTATTGTACACGGTGAAGCAGGTCAGTACTTTTTTAGCAAATTAACTTCCTAACCTTAAGATTTTGGGGCTCAAGAGACTTGAGATAGTCCAACAATTCGTTTGATCCATTGGCAGATATTCTTTCTACTTGACGATTGAGTTCCTCAACTTCTGCTTCAAGTAACTCAATGTATTTGATTGCATCTATTTTCTCTGGACCTGAAACATTATTCCACCTGATAACTTCCCCACTCACCTTTTTCTGTGTCCCTGGTGCAAAATCCGGTGCATCCTGTGAATTTTATGATTAAATTCACTAATCAATACCATAAACATGAATTGTAGTTCAAATATGGGACAGGAATCTTTTTCAACTTTCACAAAGTAAACACCCATTTTGGTTAGGACCAGTAAGAAAAACGTGGACCATCTTTTACCCCAAATACATTAAGGGACCACATCTTTCAGAAGAAAAGATGGTTTGAAAAGGTGACTTTTAAATCTTCCGTATTACATTTCCCTTTTAGTGGCAGCATTATTGTTGAAAACACCTACCATAATGACAATTAACAAAACCTATATTTTTTTGGATCTGTTAATTTTGTAGAAATATATCTGGTACAACTAGCTTGGGAGCTACATGACCAATTCTAATACAGACAAACAAACATTGGCCTCCACGACAAGTAAAAAGTATATTGCAAGTATGATTGATATCATTTTAAATCAGTAGATTCAGGTCTAAAATTGATTTTGTGCACAGATCTATTGTAAGGCATCAGTTTTCTATCCACATAAATGAAAAAATTTGTTTAATTGATTATGGGATCAATGCATAACCATAAGCCATGATTAACATCTGTCTCCTACCCATTGCATGAAGATTGCTAAATAACCCGAAATTCAAAATTAAATACCTTTTTCTCCTCTGATGTATCAGGAAGTGCAACCTGCTCCAAACTTTGTTGCAATTCCAACCGATACTGTGCATTTCTGAACATATACCCAGTCATCAAAACACTATACATGAGCTGCGCAAGATTCTCAGCAACCTGATTGCATGCCACAATGATAAAAGGTAGAACATCATGAGTCAGGTTTAAATACTTGAATGATTAACCATATTCGATGCCTTTAATCAAACAATCTATAAAGAAAAGGTTTTCACCTTCACCAAAATGCATAGATTGTATACTTACAGTAGTAACTGTTACGGCAAAAAACTGAGGGGGCAGCGTTCCAATCATATTTGTTACAGTTTGGCGCATGGCATCTACAACCTAACAGAAATAATACTAAGAGATGGTTCATTAATAGAATGCGGGTAATAGCAAGATAGGAAGAACATGTTACCTGCTGAGGAGCTCTTTTAACAAACAACTCCATAAATTCTGGCTGCACATTTTTCACATACTCCAGTAACATATCCCTCCTGCTTGTCTGCTACTTTCACAAGTAGTCAAGGAAAATAATATTTAAAATCAGTATTAGCATGAAGAACATTATGTCAAATACAGTAATTTTCTTACAAGTTAAATAAGATATAAACATGGTGGCCATGGTACTGCTAGGTAATGAATCATTATGTTCGACTCGCAACAGGAAATCATAAATAAAGACAAAACCCCTTCAACAAATGAATGTCTTTCGCCATTGAATGTTTGGGCAAATCTTAGCTTCTGATCACATTTTATTCTCTTTGGCTGACTTGGTGATGGAGAACTTTGGGAACAGTTCACGAGTATTTTGCATTTCTGGCATGAGTTAGATGTGGGTTCTCGCCTTCTTCATAGCACTACTAGTTAGTTAAGATTTAGAATAGTTTAACAATCTGGGTGTCTACTTCATACAGCATGCCAACATAAATAATACGCCTCCCGTAGAGTCTAATCGAACTAGCTGGTATCCATGTCGATTCAATCGCGAAGTTGTATGTTATTAAGGGGACTAAAATTTTCAAATGAAAGGTATTGCTTATTACTATCCTAGCCAATTAAAGAAGTAAAAAACTGGTTACAAGTATATAACTGTCATGCTACCGTGTTTATGAGTGTGCACCTAGAAACATGTCATCATAGTGTGCTTCTAAAAACAGTTCTTCGCTTTGTCCAAAATTTTGTGGTATCTTCCATTCTTACGTGAAAGCAATATTATATGCCCCAAAAGACCAAATGATACATGAAATGACTTACTTTTAAGCCTTACCACAATAGCAAACTTCTCAAAATCTCCCCAACTCCCACCTCCCCCGTTACTTGCCCGAAAGCAAAAAGAGAAACAATAACGTCCACATGATTTGTCAAGCATTTATAACATTTCACCTTTCACTAGCTTAGGAAGTACCTTCACATGCTCAATCTCCCCATTTTGTCTCATTAGTAAATTTTACTTTCCACAAACTAACAATTATTGAATGAATTCATGTGACTTGCATATTCAGATAAACTTGCCTTCTAATTTAGTTTCTGTCCTTACTGAAATCTGATTATTAACTTTATAACTTTTCACACATCTTTTCTTTCCAAACTTATTATGCAATTTAGAATCTTTCACGCCATTTTGATCTCATATGTTCATATCTACAGAACTTTCAGTATCATCTCATAAAGAAAATTCGGCTCATTTCCATAAGCATATTAGGTTTGAATACTTTCGTGTCATATTTGCATAAAATCCAGATCAAAGTTAAGCCCGGAAAGCAAGACCTTCGAACTCAATAATCAAAATCATATACAAAATGAATATGAAAAGCATATACTACCTACTTGGCACCAACTATAAAAACTACTACTAGTTTCCATCCTTACCCGAAACCTGGTTATTAAGTTTAAAACTTTTTCTCAGTATCATCTTTATCCACACTTATCGAATCCTACACGTCAACTTGATCTCACAACTCATATCTATAATAAACTTCAGGATCATTTCTAAAAAGTAACTTTGGCCCATTTCTATAAGCATATAAACTCTGCACAAGCTTGAATACTTATAGCATCAAAAGTAAACTCAAAAGACAAGAATTTCTACCTCAAATAACAAATCATAACAAATCATATACAAACTGAAGAAACGTAGCATACACTACTTACCTGCACCCAACTTTAAAATAACTATTTTCTAGTACCTGAGTTAAATTATTCGACATTTTTACACCGAAACGTTAACTAGATAACTTTCACAAAACAAAATTCTCCAAACTTACCAAATCCACACGTAATTTTAACCTTATAAAGCGTTTCTATAATAACTCCAGTATCATTTCTAAAAGTAATTTGGGCGCATTCTATAAGCTTATCAGGCCTCAAAGAATCCAAACTAGGTTAAAATCAAAAAGCAAAATATTCAACCTCAAAATTGTACCAAATGAATAAAAACTGCATACAGCAGCTACTTACTATCAACTATAGACTAGTTAGCAATACTTTCACGCTGAACCGTTATCGACTTGTCATCCAAAATCTGGTAGTAAACTTTAGACCTTTTTCACAATATCTTTTCCTCCAAACTTACGACATAACTTCTCGAATAATACCTATCAGTTCAATCTCATATCTGTATAAACTTAGCAATCGTTTGTATAAGATATACACAAAGTGTAACAAATCATCTATTCTACAATAAAACTAACACAAATAATTAACATACGGTGCCTACTTACTACCAACTATAAAACAACTAATTCCCGAACTCAAAACTAAATTATCCGATACTTTACACCGAAGCGCTAATGACTTGTCAGTTCAGTTACCTCACTCGCTTATCCAAAATCCGCTAACAAACTTTACACCTTTTTCCAAAACATCTTTTCCTCCCTCAATAAGCAACTTATCAAATTATAAACTAAATACGCACCGTTTAAACAATACCTTTTCCTCCAAACTTAAGGAATTATAAACTAAATAAGCACTCTCATTTCTAATGACTTGTCAGTTGAGTTACCTCACTCGCTCATCCAAAATCCTCTAGCAAACTTTACACCTTTTTTCTAAAATATCTTTTCAACTTACGCACATTTTTCACAACATGATTTCATTAAGCTATTTAGTTGTACACAAGCTCATATCCGTAACAGATGATATAAATACAAATAGTAACTAAGAGTAACATAAGTAATAAATAAAAATAAATTAATAAGTGGAAAATAATTACCACAGAACCGTTATTCGGTTGTTGAGAATCAGTTGTGTTACTGTTATTATCATTTGGTTGAGATTCAGCTCTTACTAATCTCAATTTACTTCGATTAAACGATGTCGTTCGGTTACTTCGTGCAACGTAAAGCGACGAAGATGAATATAAGCGTAACTGATTAGTAGTAGTTTGACATGAATGTGATGAAGAAGGTAGGAATAGTGTTTTGAATGTTGTTAAATACGACGACATTTCTACTAGTTGTATTATTGATTGATTGGTTGGGCTATAACACCATTAACTAAAGAGGATGATGAATTGATGATGCTAAACCCCCAACTGAAGTCAAGTCAAGTGAAGAAGGAGAAAGAGGATAAATTGATGGGGGTTTGGATTAGGTGCCGGAGGACTGGAGGTCAAAGTAAATTCATTCCACTTTTTTTATTCTACTATATAAACATACTTTTTTACCAATGGTTTTTTATTGACCTGGTCGAGTCGTTGGGTCACTGGTTCGACTGCCTGCCGGATTAAACCGGTTTTCTACCCAAAAAATTACAATATTTCACCTCACTAAGTATTTCTAAAACTCTTAAACTTTAATAGTAAACACATAGAATTTGAAAATCCAATACCAAACATACAATCTAATATCACACACAATCAAAAAAGAATTGAAGTTTCACACTTTAAAACAAATCACAAATGTTAAAAGATCTAACATTATATTACTTAATGGTGCAAAACCAAAATTTGAAGTATATAATGCCAATATTTTAGACCATTGAATTGACATAGAACTAAAGTCAATTGGTTAGTTTTAATTTTTAGTACACCATAGTTTGCCCAACCCACCTACAACCTTAGTTAAATCAAAAACTAAACATGGTTAGTTAATTTGCATAATTAAACTCGCTCTCAGTATATGCCCATAGCCCGTGTTGGCCTACTCACACTCTCTCCGTTTTCATCTAATTACCATCTTCTTGCTTTCGTTTCAATATATCTTCTTGTTAGTCTTCGTTCTTGCCACTGTCTTCATCAACGTCATCACCAACAAGAAAAACATAAAAATCGGCTGGTACTGATTTGGCATGGAACCTGTCGGTTCAATTCGGGTTCAATATCCTCAAAAAACCGGCTAACAACGGCCTTGTAACATCATTGGTTCAACCTGCCGGGTATCGGGTTTTAAAACATTGATTTTTACTGTTTCCCACCACTAGTTAAGTTATATTTTATTTTCAAAACCACTTAAATAAGTAACTGAATGATAAGTGATATGCACGTCACAATAAATGTGTGTAAATCACAAATATGCATAGGGTTTTAGCCGTACAATAGCAACGAACTTTCATTTTTGTTCCATTTTGGTACGTGAACTTTTTTTTGTTCCATTTAATGTTACGTACTTTTGTGTTTTGGGCTACCTTGGTACGTAAAAGTATAGGCTACCGGTTAATAACATAATTTTACCGGCTATATATCTACGTGGCTTATTCTTTGACTATAAGTCAACTTTATATCATTTTCCCCCTTCTCACGTACCCAAAACCTTTCCCCTTTTTCACCTACAAACCCGTAACCTGAGTCATAGATCAATTCAACAATTAACACAATTGAACAAACACGATGCGATTAACAATCAATTTCCATCATGATGGGACGTTCGTACACACATCTGCAGTATCAAGAAGGAGACTAACTACAATAAAAGATATAGAGTTTGAAGTATGACAGTTATTAGGTTGAGGAAGAAACTAAAAAATGCTGTATGTACCCCGTTAAGGTATTTTCTTCTTGTACCTGGTAAAGAACTTAGTAATATGATAATTGAGATTAAGGATGATTCAGACTTAGCAAACTGTATTGCTCTAGTGTAAGAATCAAAAAGTAGCTGATACTATATTGACATCATGGTATGATCTAAAGCATTATACTCAAAATCAGATAGAAGAGGATGATGTTTCTGCGATGTTGGTGAAATGGAAGATTTAGAACCCTATATGCTAGTGATTATGTAGGGAAGGGAATTGAGTGATACCAAATAGTGCCATTAATTGAATCCTTTTGAATAAATTTGGCAATGGTCCTTTATAAGTGAGGTTGGTGACAAATCAATATGGTGAATGTAAGTCAACCTAGTGGTCAGAGGTAGTGTAACCACCCGTAATTTTCCAAACATTATCTTAATAATAAATTTATTATTATTATTACATCTAATTAGCATAGCATATATGGAGCCTCTTGCTAAATCATGGGAACTCTACCCACGTACTGGACAAACATTAACATTTGAAGACAAGTTATGCTTATCAGAAAATGTGAATTTTATTTTTCGTACACCTACTGATTATTTACGGATTAAACCGAGAAACTATCTCACATTACTAAAAAACAGACACCGCACGCTACCGACACTTATAGTAATGGCTTAAATATGTAATATTTATCGGGATCGATAATTTCATTCTATATTTATTATTTTTATTACATTTCCAAATTTATATTATATAATTAAATATATATATTTATATATATATTATATATAGGTATATTATATATTATTATATATGTATATGTTATAATATGTATATATATTATATATATATAGTATATATTATATATTAGTATTATATATATATATTATTATATATTGCAACTTACAAAACCGGGGATACCGCGCGCGGTATCCCGGTTTTGTAAGTGGCAAATATATAATATATATATATATATAGGCGTCTATACTATATATTAATAATATATATATATACGTAGTGTGAACGATAGTAGCTGTTGAGAGGGTTTAATAAAAGTAATAATCAATATAAGAATGAAATTATCGATCCCGATAAATAATTAACATAATAGCCATTACTAATATAGTGTCGGTACGCGTGCGGGTCGTGTTTTTACGTAAATGTTGAGATAGTTTCTCGGTTTTGGAGTAGGCGCGTGAGGTGTTAATCAGTATTGTTGTCTATATACTATATGTATTATATATTTCACATTTTCTGATAAGATGTCTATATTGTATATATTGTTTGTCCCTAGTTCTGTGTTGTTGCTATATTTGTGTTTTCATTATTTTGCTTGCTATTATTAAGTAAAAATAAATAAAGAACTTTATTATTTTGTTATTTTGTGGAATTTTAATTACGGCTGTTACGTCTCCTATCTCTTCTCCTTACAAGGAATCGCGTCGCGCGATTCAGTTTACGTATCCGTTATTATGGTGTTTGGGAAGGTGTGATGATACTGATATCGATTTTGGGTCTTCATTAGAATGTTTAGGGTTTTGTGCGTGTGGGAGAGTAATTAGGTTGTTGCTATCTGGTATCCCCTTTTGGAGGTTTTTGGTAAGGTGCAATGATTCATGAAGTAATTAATAGGAAAATGGTTCTAATCTTAACTCACGATGTTCCACAAGCTTGTAGTGCGGCTCCTATAAATTTTTCTTGGTATTAACTCAACTTGTAAATGACGTGCGGTCATCTACTTACTACCATGTTGCTCAAAGTTGTTCAAACTTATAGCACTGAGATGTAAAAGGTGGATTGCATCGTAAGATATACAGGTTAATGTTTTGTTGTGGTCGTCTTAAGATATTTTGTGCACGTATAAGTTTTTAGACTTTTAGTAACCTACAGCGGGGAACGAAGAGAACGGGGTCTGTACAATCTTCATTATCGCGCGCAAGTCAATGATATATCTCTATGATTCCACACGGACCATCTATATCTGGGCCAAAATCCCTATCTATATTATCTATATGTTACATGAGTACTATAGTAAAATATTTATCCCTCTCTCCTCTTTGCTTTGGAGGAGGGTTGAGCTTAATTCATGTTATCCATATGCATGACACCAGTTTCAAAAGATTTAAAAATACAAATTATTCTTGTAAATTTCATCGTGTCTCTTACTTATTTCCACTCTTGGAGTAGATAGCGATTTCACCGAATTACACTCTTCTGCAAAACACTTCTCATCACTGTCTTATGTACAATTATCGATAAAACCAATCATACACCAAGGTCTTTGATTAAGGTGTCGCACTAAGTAAGATATTGTGTTTATGTTTAGTAAGGTGGAGTTGTCACTAAGACAATCGAGAGTAGATCAACCAAAACAATGTATTCTATCATCATAAATAAGTGTTAATATATAACCCATTAAGTGGTCATCTTCTTTTCTTATGATATCACACAAGTAGAGTATATACGAGTACTATTCGTACTATTCAAACATAGAACCAACATGTCGTGCGGAAAAATCCTTTTAATACAAGTTTTAGGCTAGAGACATTCTTGATGGACATTAAAAAAGAGTTGAAACACTTCAACAGATTTGTTATGTCTAAAAACTACTACATAGTATTTTAAAACTGGCATTCTAGTTTCATAAGGAAATGAAAAAGGTGTTTCGAAAACGAAAATTACTACTCCACGAATAACATCAGTGCGAGAGTACAATTCATTTGAACAAGCTTTCTTAAAAGAAACGGCCACTTTGTCAAACCACAAATCCCTGGTAAAGGAAGCTAATGGAAACTCATAAAACTTTAAATGTTTTGGAAAGTTTAAATGGATTCTCTCTTCGAAGCAGTTCTGTCAACTGATGTATGTCTATCATTTTACAAACATATTCTGTTAGAAGACGATGAAAACACTCACGAGCGAGACCTCCGCATTGTTTCTAAAATATGAAAATGCGCTTACTAAACTTGAAAAAGAAAACGTGTCTTTTTTAACACTTGATCGGAAAAACGAAGAATGCAAGTTATGACCAATTTTCGTGATGAGCGTGCCTTCAAAAACATGAAAGCGCATACATGATCTTTTGAGTCTCAAGCTTAGGCAAAGTCAAAAAGGAAAAAGGGTGTGGATACTAAGTTTGAAAAACCATCTACTTCGGGACAAAAAACCAGTTGTTCAAACCAAAAATGTCGATTTCTCAAATTGCTCCAAAAGTTGATGCTGAAATGATTTGACAAACCAGATCATCCAACCACCTTGCCCAAGGAAATAAAGAAAAACGAAAAGATTGTTGAAAAAGGAAAAGCAGTGTGGTCTGATTACATCATATATAGAATTTATGCTACTCTGTTGGGTTTTTGTAGTAAGGATTAATCTTCACTTATTGCTGTAATTGCCTCAACCTTGCGTAGCATAAGTGAAATATGTGTCCTAAGATGGATAACGATAAAGCGTTTTTAATGGATGCATAGAAATGACATATAATAGAACCTAATGGTGGTGCCTGACCTTTACAGGATGTATGCATGAGGTATTCCTATCGTACTCTAAGGAGTCGAGCAGACTAAAGCCTTAGGAAGCAGAACAATGGAAACACTATGTAGGAGTACGCCAATATAGTTTCTCGCACTGTTATCTTCTAAGAGTAGTACAAATTCTGATATAAAAGCGAAAAGTAAAATACTAACGTACGTTTGCTAGCACAACGTGTAGGCCTCTTATCTTACGTCCTGTCTTGTTGTTACATTAATGATACGGCCAACTTTCTTCATCCTAGCAACAGTCATTCTTCTTTTAAATGCCTGTTTTCATTTAAATACAATAATATAAGTTATTATACAGTCACTGTACACTTGTGATACTTCCTAAAACATATCGGTAATTCCAAGTAATCTAACCTTTTCTGCCAGCCCTCTTTTCTTCCGCCTTGTAGTCTTCTGCTGCTAGCTTCTTCTGTGCNGATACCGCGTTTACATTTTAGCTCAACGGGATACACAATACACTAAGTGTTAATTAAACAAAACACACTCTTTAATAAAAGCCCCATCCGCCCCACCTTTTATCCCTTCCCCAGGTTTTCTTTTGATAAGTCCTTTTCTCTCCTTCTTGGTATCATCACTCTCTCATATCTTGTCACCAACGCCCCATGTTTTCTTAGCACATCTTTTCAGTTTCTCCAAGAAAGCATGTACATCCCTTTAATCTCTCCCTTCCCAACGAATAATCACAAGGCAACCTTGAAAATGAATGATTGACAAAGATAATTGCTCAAGAGGGTTCTTCACAACTCGAGACAACGAAAGTAATGGTCAAACTTTCTTCTTTTTCTTCTTTTTATCCAACTGCGAGTCACAAGGGACCAACACAAGCTCGATTACAATCCACTCTCAAAAGGAAGGGCTCTCCAGTTCGTTTCAGTCTTTCAGATCTGGTGCTTTCGGGTTGTTGGTTTCGGCTTGTGCTTGGAGTTCTTGTTGGGTTCGTGTTTCTGGTCTCCCATTCGAACGAATCACACTCACTTTAATAGAGGTTTTCTTAATTTCCCTTCTATTTGTAATTTCCTGATATTAACTTATTGTCTTGATTGATATCACAAGTTGTAATCTTTGTTTGGTCTTATGTCTACCAATCGACTTACACAGATTCTTGAGTTGGTAAATCGTTGTTGTTAATCTTGTGTGGCAACTGATAATTTACAAACTAAAACTATATTGGCTCATAGATTGAAAGTGCTTAACTTCACTTTTGCTTAATACTATTAGCTTATGTTGTTAAGTGCTGATTAAGGGTTGGCTCAATGGTAAATTTTGTTTTGCGTTTTGGTTGTTTTTGTTGTGGTCGAACTCACTGTTCTATATTTTTTTGTCTAGCACTTAGATTGTAAACTCCAAACTTGGTTTAACTATTGTATGTTTTGTTTGTCAAAAGTCCAACAGTGGCTATATTTCTTTTGTGGTTCTTGACCACTTTACTCTTAATATGCAAAACTTAGTAAACTAAATGGTTTGTGGTTTAGTATTCGTCTGTGTGTCGAGACCCACAGTGGGTAAATATTGCTTTACGTCTTGTTGGCCTCAATTCTTCAATACTAAAAAATGGAACTTAGACTTGGTTAGTATTAGCAAAAGTGGTTTTGGTTAAATAAATTTTGGACTTGAATATTGGTTTCTTTGCTTCTGTGGTCAAATTACTCAAACAGAAGAAAAGAGTTGGTCTTTTGTTGCTCAATGACGTTGAAAACACATCTCAAAAACAACTAATAATATAAGGATTAAGATTTTTATATATGGGTCAAGGGTATTGGGTTGGTTTTATTTTTGGGTTGGACTTGTGTTTTGTCAAACTTATGTGGGCTGAAGCCCAATAGGAATTCACGACAGTAGGTTGCGTCTATTGATGGTTTTGCTACGTCTTATTCCCGACTTATTCGACTTGTTATTCCACGACTCAATTTACGGCTTATTTCAATTCACTCAATCTCAAGCTACGCGACACGTTTTATAGACGGATCTCTAAAGTGTATTTTACAACCAAAACTGAATATACTCATAAAACTCTAAACTATTATATATGTTTCTTTAACTTCTTGAAAACTAGACTATTGGGTATATAAGTTTTAACTTTTAAAAATTGTTACTTCTTAATATCTATTTTAACTTACTAAGCTTGTTACAACTCATTTCTAACTTATAAAATTTAGTGGACCTTAATAAACATTATCACGCGGTTTATTATTCTAATTTGAAATTTTTTAACTTTTAATTACCTCGGTAAAACTAAAACATATACACGGGTCATGCCCGATTTTCTAAAACCCTACACTTATAACTTACAAGTGTATTTTTTTTAAATACAAACTCTTGTAAACGACATTTTTGTAATCCGACTCCATCCATCATTTACTTGTGAGTAACTTCCGACCCCGTGTTTCAGTTATTGACGAACCGAAAATTTATTCGTCTTGGATATTTTATTATTGTCTACATATATACTTATACACTTTCAAGAGCCAATACTCACAAATACTTAGAAAACTGTTTTAAACTTAAATGTTGTCACACAAGCAACAATAACGCAAACACTCTCAAACTTTTAATCTTCATCGAGTCTCAAACCTGGAATTGTGAACTAAACTTGTCATACTAATCTAGGTCGCATGTCGGTGCCGCACACTATCACTACTTGACTTTTACTATCAGACTGCTATTTGCTGAGGTGAGTTCATGCCCCCTACTTTTACTTGTTTTATAACTGTTTTGGGGGAGAATACATGCTCGTTTTGAATTAAACTCATTGCTTGCTTATACTTAGACTCATTACTTGTTCTTGCTTGAAAGCATGATTTAATTGCTGATTGCACATTGAATTACCTTGTTTTGGACACAAGTGATTAAATCATATATGTGAGTTTATAACCCCAACTTTACTTATACTTATTTTACAAACCTTGGGGTGAGAAACATGCAAAGCATTTTCTGGACCACAAACAATACTTTACTCTCTTAGAACTATTGCGCAGTTAGCCTAAGCCCCTGAACCCACTGATATGCCCACCTTCATGAACCGTTAATTTCTGCTGGGAAGCGCGATTGATATAAATAGATCTATTGGGGGTGACTCCCCTCGTTCGGTTGGCTGGACGGGTCAATGCGAGCGTATATCAAGTCGGACTACGAGTGTATTGGGTTAAACACTCGCTATGGGCCATGATTATTAATTATGTACTACATTGTAGCGCACTGAACTGTCTAGCTTCGGTTGCATGAACTTAGTGCTAGCGTAATAGACTATTATCCAGGTGACATTATATTCGTTGTAATGATCACATACTCTGCTCATGGTCCACACTTCAAATTTTGCTACAAGATAAACTTTATTTCTTTGACATTGTGCGCGGCATAATGGTTACAGAACCTACTCTTGAACTCACATCACTTTTAATCTACATTGTTATTTTTACAAACCNGAATATTTTGTTAAAGAAAATTTTTCTAAATGGTTGAGATAAAAACCGTTCTTTTTACTTTGTGTTGTGATACCAATTTAGTAGCACCCCAGTACATGTATGCTTCCGCTTGATCCGATTTTGGGGGTGTTACAGATTGGTATCAGAGCCTAGGTTATAGAGAACTAGGTATTTTTAAAACCTAGACTATAACTACTTTTACAAAAACTTGACCCTATGACCGCCACATGCCTGCCTGCCAAGCCTGCTGTCTTATTATAAAACATTTTCTTTTAAAGTAAGGATATATTACTACTGTAACTGAGCTGAGTATTTCAAAATTCATTGAACCTTGGTGGAATATAGACTGATCACCTATATTCGACCAGGGACAGTGGGACATAGCCTGATCACCTATGTCCGACTCAGAGGTGAATTTTGCGATACTGAGAGTAGTTATACTAGAATTATGTCCAGATTGATTTTCTGCTTGGTTTCTGAAAGTTTTAAAATTTCTGTGTGTGTACATAATCATTGCATAACATGAACATTCACATCTACACACAACACACTGGCATCACGCGACACTTTTACATCACAATACTTTTCTCTTAAATTTAATACTTTTTCATCACAATCGGGTTATGTTACAGTCACCTCTACCCCAAACCTTACATCCAATTGATAAACCATCTTAGATCACTAGCCGTCCTAGGAACGACTCTCCGTAGTACCTATGAGGAAAACTCTTGATGGAAGTACTACTAGGACCAATGAACCTTTGACAAGATTTGGAAAACATACGATAAGTTAGCTTATAACCCAACAGAAGCCTTTAGACCTTACGGAGTAACCTGAACTATCTTTGGAACGGATCCCAACCCCTTCACCCATTCTTTGAGAATACCGGTCGTCTACCCTTACCCCCATATAAAATAATAAGTTGCCTCGCTTTTAGTATACAAACTGTTTTCAACTATCCTAAAGACCATTTTGCGATCATCCTACAAAGTGTTTTACTATTATATCATAAAATCAAAATTTCGACCTTACTTTTATTTATGAACAATGAATTATTTCCTGTTATCTATAAGCTGCTTTACAAAACATCTCACGAATTATTCATTAACCCAATTTGCCGCCTTGCTACTAATCACAAACTACAATTTTGCGACTATTTTGCAAATGACAAATTATTTTTCGATTACTTTATAAACAGTTTTACAAACGATCTTTATAAACTATTATGCAATCACCTGGTGAATTATTTACTCATTTGAAAAGTAATTTTGTGTTACTACCACATGAATAGGAAAAAAAAAACAGTAGTAACTCATAATATATTGGTATACTATAGTAGACTACCTATGGATAGTATTAGCTAACCGACGCGATACTACGTAGATATAGATCATGATATACTCGATATATAAGTCACCTATATCATAGTACTATATGATACTAACGATACCGTAATACATTTTATTGTTATACGTACTAGATATATATATATATATATTTCCCTTTTGTAACTAAACCAGACCTTAGAAGCGTATCTCACACCTTTGCCTAAAACTATAAATAACAATGAACTCCATCTAGTATTAAACATCTAACCCTACTCAACTTGGACAGCCAGACTCTACCCTTAGGCAGTTAATATAAAAAAATATGTAGACATATTTGTCCGACTACACTTCCTTCTTAGAAATTCTCATTTTAAGGGCCTTTCTTTAAAAACGAGTTTATGTCAACTACAAAACTCATAGTAATATTTTATGAGGTACTCATTTTCTCGAGTTAAAAGTTTTTTTTGGGTCAAACCTTATCAAGACTTTTGCATATTAAAGAGTGACTAAGGTTAATTTTTGAGAAATTGTTTTATCTACACCATGCTTAGAAACCCACCTTACTAAATTATACATCTTTTTAGTCATACCTTATCAAACCTTTATAAGTTAAGAAATGACTAAACGTTAATTTTTGCGAAATTATCTTATGCACACCATGATTGAAAACCTGTTTTACAATATTTTTAAATCTTTTGAAACTGTGTCATCTTGTACAATTATTAATTTCAAACAAAGGAATATCTATTACTAGAAATATTGTTTTGGGACTTTTGGCCAAATTCGTATAAAATTTACTCAAATGAAGATTTCAAATTTTCTCCGTTAGCCTAAAAAGAAAAATGCATAATTTCGGAACAAATCTTAGGGACCAACCAACATACCTTTTTACCACTTTACATCAGAACAAGTTGGAAACTTTGTGCAACTCGGATATAAACCATAAATTGAGTTAATACCAAGAAAATTTATAGGAGCCGCACTACAAGGCTGTGAAACATCGTGGAGTTAAGATTAGAACCATTTTCCTATTAAACTTACTTCATGAATCATTGCACCTTACCAAAAACCTCAAAAGGGGATACCAATAGCAGACAACCTAATTACTCTCCCACACGCAAACAGAAAACCTAAACATTCTAATGAGACCCAAATCGGATACAAGTATCATCACACCTTCCCAAACACCATAATAACGGATAACGTAAACTGAATCGCGCGACGCGATTCCTTGTAAGGAGGGTAGACTGTAACCAGCCGTAATTTTCCAAACATTATCTTAATAATAAATTTTTATTTATTATTACTTATCTAATTAGCATAGCATATATGAGCTCTCTTGCCTAAATCATGGGACTCTATCCCATGTACTGGGACAAACATTAACATTTGAAGACAAATTATCTTATCAGAAAATGTGAATTTTTCATTTTCTGACACCTACTGATTATTTACGTATTAAACCGAGAAACTATCTCACATTTACTAAAACACGACACCGCACGCGTACCGACACTATATTAGTAATGGCTTAATTATGTTAATTATTTATCGGGATCGATAATTTCATTCTTATATTATTATTACTTTTATTAAAACATTTCCAAATATATATATATATATATATATATATATATATATATATATATATATATATATATATATATA
>LBNU01025637.1:0-21310 GCA_014162995.1 Artemisia annua | reverse complement strand
AAAAAAAAAAAAAAAAAAAAAAAACACAAAAGCAAAATCAAGAAACCCTAGTGTACTAGTATAAATAGATAACTCCATTGTAAGCCAAAGGGCAGTAGGCTTTAGGTTTTAGTTTAATTTACAGTAATTTTAAGTTTTATTCCTTTGTACTCTTTTTTCAATCCAATGAAAGTCTTTTTTCAGTCACTATAGCAATTTTCTTTACTGCTTATCTATTCATGCTTATTGCAACTGCTTATTTGTACTTCTGAATTGCTTCTTTACCTTCACTTTAGTGTAATATAACTCTGCTTTTCAAAGTTCCTGCATCAAAACTTTTGCTCATTTTATAAAACTCAAACAATGCCCTGTTAGGGGGTGTTTGGTACAAGGCTTCTTTTGAGAAAAAAATTTGTTTTGTCCATAAAACCAATTTCAAGCAGCTTTAGAATAGATTTAGTAGTAGCTTTAAAGTAGAATTTAGTAGTTTCCTAAAGTTTTTCATTAGTTTTCTCAAATTTTGCTCAAACCTGTTTTTATAAAGTCGCTAGGTTAGGATTTAGTTTAGTGGCTTATTAGGTGTAGCTCTTGGTAGAAACTAGTCCCATTTAGGCTTACATAAGTGTGTTCTACCTGGTGGTTGACTTTTACAGGCCGAGTTCCACCATTTGACCCCAATATCACCCACTTTTGACCCATAAAAACCACCTTTTTGCTGTCAAAAAAACAGCCCAGCAGCCCGGAAGTTTTTTATTTTTCATTTCTTTTTTTTAATCCGTTTGCTCTAAAAATTGGTATGCATGTTATTTGGCTGTTAATCTAGTTGCAGGTATTTTTTGTTTATTTTTTAGAATTTTTCTTTACAGCTTTTGGTAGGTCCTAAGACAGCCCCTTTTGTCATTTTCATATTGCAGCCTTGGAGTAGTTTTTGCTTATTAATGCTTATCAGGTTTCTTGCATAACTGCTTGTTGTTCCTTTTAGCTTTTTAGGAATTCCCTTAGTTGCCGGTTTCTTTTTCCCCACTTGCGTAGCTTTTAGTAGCCTTTAGGAAGCTTGTAGTTACACCTCCCTTTCTCACTGCTTGTTTTTGTTGAATAGAAGCTTGTTTGATTGTTGTTCCTGCTAGAATTTTAGCTTGTTAATTTATGTTACATGCTTGATTGTGTTGCAGTTGTTTGTATTTGAGTTTGCTTGCTTTGATGATTTGCTTTTGCAATCAATTGTTAGTGGCTAATCTTTGTCAAATCTCTTTTGGCATGAAAGGCAATCTGTGACAATTTTCAGTTTGTATTAGCTGTTTAAAAGCTTTTCAGAAAAGTTGTTGTTATAAAAGTTGATTATTTTTGTTAGTTAAACGTTTTGCAAAAAGAAAATTAAAAAAAATATATAAATAAAAAAAAAGTGGCAAAAATGGGTTCGTGGGTTTCGAACCCTTGTCTCTCCACACTCCAAGCCTCACAACACAACACAGTTAACCAACGTGCCCTTGGGTCTTTCTTGTTACTCCCTTCTTCTTTATTCCTTTTATACATTTGTTAGTTCTTTTAGCTTATTTTTAGTAAATTGCTTATTTCGGCTTATTGTTAACAGCTTTTTGCAACTTTTTATTTTTCTTAGATTTTAATTAGTTCAAAATATTTGTTATAAAAGTTTCAGATTTATTAGAATAGTTTTAGTATTTATTTTGATTTAGTTAGTGATAAATTGTTTTTAATTAATATTAAATAGGAATTTTATTAAATAATTAATTTTCTTTTTTTTTAAATTTTATTTTGTCATTTGGTGCGTAAAATAATTATTTGTAGGCCCGTAGGACTTGCGTAGCTAAAATTTCACGTTTTTGCTTGCGCGTTGACGTTTATTTAGAATAAACGTCACGTTACTTGTTTATATTGTGTTTTAGGTTTCTCGATACCTAATGTTGATTCCCGTAGTGTTTTAGGATTCCCCTAGTTTGCCATTTGCCTTTTGTTTCCCCTTAGGTTATTTTATTTTCATTCTCATTCGTTATTTTCCAATTTCGTTAATTTAACGTACAAACAAAACCAAACAACCTTTCCAAATCAAACATACAAGATTCTAATCTCGATCTTTCACGAAGCTTTCCATTCACACCTCGTTGGGGTACGACCCGGGAAATCACTTTCCGGTCTCACAAATATCACTTTCACGAGTTTACGAGGTAATCTTTTTCCTAAAGGTTTACTCGTAATTCTCCACGTCTTGTTGTCTCCCGATAACATTGACTTCACGTTTGTTGGTATTTTTGATAATACGTTTTACACGACGAATCAATACTTTCTTAGATATAAGTATTTATAATTGTGCAAGTAATTGATCTTACGTAAAGCTAGAATCAAAGTTTTTGAAAGCAAAGTTTTTATAAATTAAAAGGACGTAAAACTATTCAACCCCTTTCTAGTTTTCCACACATTATACTCCTCCCCCGGGACAACCTGAGTAACCACTATTTTTTGACCAGGTGACATATTCAAGTTTTGGGCCAGTTTCTCCCAATCACATCCCCGCAGGGCCGTGTGGACATATCGATCATACCAATCTACTATGACCTCCAGCTCTACATGGTAATCAGTGGTGTTACTAGTAACCATGACCGAGTCTGTAGCTGTTGGACTATCCAGATATGCTAGAAAATCTTCTGGCATTGGCTGGATAAGATGAGATGTGTCTGTAACATTAAGCATTACTCTCCAAACTGATCATGGACCGGTTCATAATTATGAAACTCCTCCCCAAACTAATTGTAGGTAGCTACATAAAACACCTCATCACCCTCTTCTATAAAATGTAAGTAAGCAACATCCGAACAGGTAAGGTTGTGCATCACAAAATCATTCCACCTTGCTCCCTCAACAACACACACTAATTCTGATACTCTTCTTACACTCACTCTCCATCTAGTCCCCGCATAGTTAACTAAAAAAAATAAAACGATTCCCATGAAAGGATCCTCCTAACACGTAATCATGTTGCAGTTCCTGAATATCAATATTAAGTTTTAAGCATTGTCAATTTCTTACAACTACTTTCTTAGAGATATAACAGTTAATTCTTATTGATCTATCTAAAAATATTCAGTAATGATATTAGAGTAAATATTAGTTAAAATAAGAAGAATAAGAAGTAATTTCAACCATTAGATCTTGCATCAATGGTCAAGATCAGTTAATGGCAATATTGTACTCCCTCCGTCCCAAATTTATTGTCCCAAATTTATTGTCCCCTACTGACTTTTTCGGTCTTTCTTTCTCAACTTTGACTATAAATATTTTTGTTTGTGTTTTACAATTTTTGATAAAAATTATACCAAATGAAAATACATTTAAAACTCAATCCGTTCATATATTTTGTATCAAGTATTATGTAATATATAAAAAATACTTAAGGTCAAAGTTGAAAAGTAAAGACCGAAAAAGTTAAAAAAGGGCAATAATTTTGGGACGGAGGTAGTAATAAATAACAAAATTAACCATATTTAATTAGACAAATAAGGGTAAAAGGGTATTATCAAATTCAGTTATTCCTTGCAATGTTCTAAAAGGCGTGAGGCGTGGCGTGGCGGCACAGCCACGCCTCAAGCCTTACGAGCCTTTGCGAAGCCTTGGCGTTTCTTAAGGCGTGCTTAAGGCGGCAACAAAATATTTATAAATTTATGTATTTATAATTTTATATCATTTTATAAGAGCAATTTCAAATATTAAAGTCCCAATCCTAAATAGTCAGGCCCAAATACGAGGCCCAAGTAGGAATTAAGTTTTGAAATTATGAGGCCCAAGAAAGAAATAACCAAAAATACTTGAAATTCAAGCTCAAATCCGTAAATCCGCTAAATACTTCTAAAAATGGCGCCACGCCTTACAAAAAGGCGCGCCTTTTCACGTCTTTTCGCGCCTTATTCCACGCCTTTTCACAAGACGCCTATACCTTACGCCTTGGTCCATTTCGTGGCGCCGAGACCACGCCTCGCGCCTTGGCGACGCCTTGGCGCGCCTTTTAGAAGACTGATTCCTTGTCATTCTCATGAAACCGTCAAAGTTAGATCTGTCACAAAGAATGAGTTGATGACGTATAGTCTATATTCGGGTCACGAACCCGAATATTAGATGTCACTAACACTTAAGCCCGTTACGAGTGGGCCATTATGATAACAGTTTGGGCTCACGAGGCCCAAACCCAAAGTTATTTATGGATTAGATATAGGATATCTCCTATTAAGGAGATATATATCGATCATCCGATATCGGCGGATACGCCGAAGAGTAAGGAGCACATATATAGGGCATCATAGCTCTCGTCAAAGGTACGACTTACAACCCTAAACTCTTCACAACCCTAAATCGATTACTTACTCTCACGCCGGAAGATAATCCGGGGAAACAATCCCTCGATAAGCCTAACGGTGTCTGTTTGCTTTCTTAGTGCGTAGGTCTCAAGCATTAAGATCTGATTGGTACGAGAACAGAAACCCAAACAAGGAACGCCCAACTTTTGTATCAACATGAGTCAACATTTTAAATCCGCTAATACTATTTATTGATGCATAAGCTGTTTTTCATAATTTAAAATGAATAAATTTGTTAGCCATCTAATTATACAAAATGCATCAACGTGTTTGATTCAAAATCATTTTGAAACATGAATTTTGTGTATGTCGGTGTATCTTTATTAATCTTTTATATAATAAAACAAAACTTCAAATGAAAACTTTTTCATTTCAAAAAACTCAACATTCATTTATTAAGTAATAACTGAATTATTAATTATTTATTTTTTAAGACGCTTAAAGAAGAAAAAAATTAATAACTTCTTTAATTAGTAAAATTTGTAAAAATTCGTTTTTGTGTAAAATTATATAAGAGATTGGGTACAAAAATATATGTGTTAAAAACATAAAAAGTAAAACTTAGAGAAAGCGGGGTCATATACAAAAATATAGGGGTTAAAACTAAAATTCTAACAAACAAAACCAGGCTCTTGGACACAGCAAACAGCCAAACACCCGCAACAAAAAAAAAAGAGCCGACTAGAAAAAAACCCATTGCTCAATCAGATGAATCAATAGTATCTTTTTCGGCTAATGGAGTAAAGGTATATTAATCTATTACTTATTAATTTATCTATTAATCTAGGGTTTTTGTTTCTTTGGTTAATTAAGTTATGGGTGTGTGCTAGGAAGCACGGACACGCCTGTAAGTATGGAGTGGCAGTGTCGGACACGTGTCCGACACGGACACGGCTCGGACACGTGTTCGACAGGCACGTGCCGTGTCCCACGTGCGGTTTGGGCCGGACACGGATTTGGACACGGGCTAGACACGGATTTGGATTATTATTATTATTATTATTATTATTATTATTTTTGAAAAAAAAACAATGAAAAAAGAAGGTTTGAGTTTTAAGCATAGTTACCTAAACGAATTGTGATTTTTTGGTGGCCGGAACACGATTTGGATCCGATTTCTCAGCCGAGGACTATGTTGAGATTAAGAAGATGCACTTATTAGAGAGAGAAAGTAAAACAATTATGGAGAGAATGCATTTATTGGAGAGAGAAATTAGAGGGTCACGTGACAAAATTTTAAGTAAAAGTTTTATTGTCCAATCTTAGACTTTAATATTATGAGTGAACAAAATTTTATAGGTTTATTAACATTAACATATAATACATTTATCACATATAGGGGTGTCAAAAATCCCGACCCGACCCGAACCCGAATAAGGATAGTCGGGTCGGGTTACTCGGGTTCAAAATCTTACTCGGGTCAATCGGGTCAACCCGACTAACCCGAATACGAATTAGGGTCGGGTATCGGGTTCAAAATACTTTACCTATTCGGGTCGGGTCAACCCGACTAACCCGAGTTACGTTTTTTTTTTAATCTTTATTTCATTGAAAGGCCTAAGTTTTTTTTTGAAGGCCTAAGTTAAATCAAGTGATCCATTTAGTAAACTTAACCCATTTTCTATCTATTTTTTGGTTTTGTTTTTGGCTTAAAAACTTTGCCTGGAGTCAACTATATTCTCATCTCGTGAGTCATCATTTCGTATGAATTGTATACTTTACTAATAAGAATGTTTATGGAAATGCATATTACAAACGGTATGTTTCTGATTTGTTTTTCCAAGACGAAGAAAAAGGTTATAATTGACTATTGAATATATTGGCCTGGACATCAATTGTTGGCTTGGGTCCAACAAAAATATCAATGTGCAATTACTTAAAAATGCTCATGTGTTTATATACTGTAATATGTTTTAAAATCAAGTGCTTTGTTCTTTAAATCAAATATTCATTTACGAATTGGGAAGTTTTCTTATTTATATTACTTCGTAGAAACAATTCTTACAGAAATTAATCATTTTAAAGGCTAGTTTTGATACACAGTATGACAAGAACAATTTAAAAACTAAGTGGACTTATGGCTCATATACAATTTATGCAACAAATTATTTGATTTTAACTACTAAATTTAAAAAATAAAATTATGTGATTTTGTAAATTGGACAACCCGACTTGACCCGACCCGAATTAACCCGACCCGATTTGACCCGAACCCGACTAACCCGAGTTCAAATAAGGTCGGGTTCGGGTATATTATTTGTAGCCTCGACCCGAATTGGACCCGACCCGTTTGACCCGAACCCGACCAACCCGACCCTATNAACAAAGTATAAGGGGTTATTTGTGTTTTTTCTAAAGTTATTAGAAAACATGGAAAATTGTAATTTTACACTTAGCTCTACATAATTTATTTAAAGTTCAACCACTAAAGTTTTATTAATTACTTCCTCTTTTTTTAAGTTTTTGTTTTCATAAATTTGACACCTATATTTTTATGCATTTTTTTTCTTTAATCAAATTCTCCACCAAATTTATTAAATTTTGACCAAAATCAATTCAATTTTGACTTTTTATGGGCAATCATATTGCTTGATTTTGCCTACGTGGCAAAATCGAGGTCTCCTATTGGTCCAATTTTTTTTTCCACTAAGATTGTTTTGTCAAAAACACTCCGAAATGATGTAATTCTTTTATTATATAAAAGATTTATGCAACAAATTATTTGATTTTAACTACTAAATTTAAAAAATAAAATTATGTGATTTTGTAAATTGGACAGACCCGAACCCGACTTGACCCGACCCGAATTAACCCGACCCGATTTGACCCGAACCCGACTAACCCGAGTTCAAATAGGGTCGGGTTCGGGTATATTATTTTTAGCCTCGACCCGAATTGGACCCGACCCGTTTGACCCGAACCCGACCAACCCGACCCTATTAACACCCCTAATCACATAGAACAATTTATAGTTGGTAAAGTATTCATTAGTTTAACCGTACATCCTCATTTTTCGTATAGAATTACTAAAGATTTTTTATATTTTTTATTATTATGATATTTCATTTGATTACAAGGCTTTGTACATGTTTTTATACATACATACATACATACATACATACATACATACATACATACATACATACATACATACATACATACATACATATATATATATATATATATATATATATATATATATATATATATATATATATATACATACATACATACATACATACATACATACATACATACATACATACATACATACATACATACATACATACATACATACATACATACATACATACATACATACATACATACATACATACATACATACATACATACATACATACATACATACATACATACATACATACATACATACATACATACATACATANTCGGACAATAGAAAATAACCTCAGAAGATATCTGCTTCGCTCACATTATTTTTGTCTCAATATTCATATTTAGAAAGGTTGGCCCCATGGCATATAAACTTGAACTACCCGGAAGATGCAGGTGGTACACTTACTTGTCTCGGAATGATTATTTCACAACACTTTTCAATGTGTCAAGACCATTTAAGAAATGCTTATCCGATCCGATCTCTCTATTATTCCATTTGAAGAGTTACAACTTATGACATAACGTCGTTTTTACGATCGGAAACTGTATAAATTATGGATAGAGAAGTCAAACAACTCAAGCCAAAACCGGTATTCCTATCATATGAAAGTTGTTGGGCACTCTAAAAGAGGACTGCGGAGTACACCTGGGACGCGAGGACAAAATTCGCACCAATATTCACAACCTCTTTTCATAGATATCTGGCAACCTCCATTACAACTGAATCCGGGACGGAATTCACTGTAGGTTATGTCTGTAGGCCCTCTCGTGAGTTTTCCAACGTTAGTAATACATTAGCAGTTATTACGTTATTTAAATAACCCAACTTTTACGTATGACAAATTTTTTTTTTTTATATAACTTATTAATAAATCACAAGCGGTAATTGTGATTTAACGGTTTGCTTAGAACGATGCTTGAACACCGACAACCTAGTAGTCCTAAATTTATGCGAATTATTAACTTTATATTATTAATATACTGTTCGTTATAATTACCGTACCAATTTATATGTTTCCCGACCTTACGAAATCCCCGAGGATCACTCACTAATATTATTTGCCGTCAACCGACCCATTAATTTGCTATAATGGGCTACACACTAATGGGGCTTTTAAACCCATTAATAAACCAAACGGGCTAGTTTTCTTTCTCTTTCTTTTGTTTTTGGCTGGCCGAGACTAACAAAGGCCAAAGGGCTTTAGCCAAAACCACGTCCTTTAATTTTTTTTCTTTCTTTCTTTGTTTGCCGTCGCGACACACCCAACGCACGCCTAATATTTTCGTTTTCGATAGCATCACCTAGCTACATCTTCGACCCAAGCTCGAATCCAACAAATAAAAGCAAACATCAAGACAACAAACCTTCATTTTCATAATCACTGGTTGCCCTACCTTAAACTGGCCCAAAGTAAACGCAAAACCCGTTGGAACAAGATAAGTGAACACGTGTGCAAAACACTCTTGTGACCTCACAAATGAACAATGACTTCCCGACAGATCACATGACCCAGAAGTAACAGGGAATGTCAGGATAAGAAAGGAAGCATTCTTTTGGCCTTTAAATACGCTTGATTGGCAACATTTGAGGTGCCAGCCCGACACGAAAACTAGCCAATGCGGCATACATGCCAACTTTCTTGTGCATATCTTCACTCCTCAAACTCCCCTATATTAAGCCTCTCCATTCGGCACCTCCCAGTTCAAGCACACACCCAAATATACCCCATCAATCCCGACGCTCAAGTAGAACAGCCCCCGCGTGCCTTTGTGAACCAAACTCTCTCTCGCGACCCAGAAATGGAGACTGAGTACGAATTGTAGAAGAGATCCAAGGGGAGTTCGTCTTTGAACCCATTTGCTAGTGAGTGAACCATTGTCAAGAGTGCTCGTACCATGTCGAACCATACGAACTCTAGAACCCACCCCCTTTCTGAGGTGAAAGTAATGCCACTCGACAACATCTACTTCATTTTTATTTCGTTAATAATGTATTTCTCATATTTTAACTTTCCTCTGATTATCGATCGCTATATTCTTATTTACCCTCACATAGCGGCTCACCGCGCGTGTGGCGCAGCAAATCCCCCGCCGCACCCGCCCGTGCGGGCCAAGCACCAAGTCGAGACGTCGATTCATGATCGGATTATACAACCACTCAAACCGCGCTTTAAGCAGGCCCGGTCGTTCGCCCGCCATTCGCTCGCTCTTCTAAAACATCTTAGAAGCCTAGTTTTTCCTAGCTTTTTTCGACACATATGAGTTCCCTTGCCAGTGCAATAGTTTGACCTCCGCGTCTAATACCGCCCCAGCAATTCGACCCCACCACCCACCTCACCACTCACGCCTGCCTTATTCTACTCCGACCCGCCGACCACTTGCTCCAAACCCCGGCCCCCCTTGCTACACCAAGACGCACTGACACATTTTACATTCTCGACTCATCATCGACCACTCGCCGTTGTAAGATTTCGCCACCCTTTTGTTCCGACCCAAAACCACCCCACTTCTTTTATACAAACCTCTATAACTACTCAACCCGCCCACAACCTCCGGGCGCTGGGCTTAAGTCCTGACCCCAGCCACAGCGACAATACAGCCTCTATCCAATCAAGCTGTTCGCCCCCCCACGCCCTATACAGCCCCCTCCCACTCCGTTGTCTACTGTAGCTCTCTAAAAATAAGCCCCAACGAACCCACGCAACAGTGTGTAAGCCATTGCCCGGCACCCATCTACACGTCCGTGCCATTCGGCCAAAGACAACCCCTTTTGTTTGTCCTCGACGCGTTCTGTTACCAGCGCCCCAATACACCGAAACCTACACGCCTTGATTCTTCACATAAAATACACAGCTTACTCGAAAATCACACGAGTAACTTTCTGACAGTACCCCTCAGAGGCCTACACTGCTTACGACAACTCAAAATTGTTAAACCTTTCCCACTCTCTCATCAACTCAGCTCTGGACCGCCTCCACTTGCCACTTCTTTTCTAACCGGGCGCGCGGGACGCCCCCGCTAAAACAGTGTACACAATTGCAACAACACTGTATGCGCTGTACTAACTGATCAACGGAATCGCTTTATCTGATCCTAGCCAACCCTCTCTACAAAATTGAAACCTTAGAATAAGATTCGTGCTAAAACTATCCCCGACTGACGTATGCTTGGACCCTAAAATTATAATAACCCTTCCCACAATCATACCCGTTTCTTGAGCACACTAACGGTGCACAAATATACTACCCCTACCGGCTCTAAGGTTAACTCAAGGGTGCTCCGATAACACAAGGCTTAAAAAGGACCTAACTCGAATACATACTCCTCCTCCTTGTTTATACTACACCTCGCACCTTTAAGGCTTTTATTATACCCAACTACCCCTCCCTCCTCGATACTCGGCAACCCGTAAAATTGCTCCAGCTAAAACAGTCATCACTCGCCACCCGGCACACCGGCTTACCCCATATACTTCCCCGATCGCTCCGTACGAAGCAAACAGAATAATATAATACCTCTCGGTCTACAATTCCGTCTGTTCAGCGACCGCACCTGGTACCGGACACTACCCTGTCTAACTAATATTTCTGTTATGAATAACCTATATCCCCGATCATCGAACCATTTTCACTTGCAAAGTCTATCCACACGTCAACCCTATCACTTTTGTTTATAAACTTTAACGCCATTTGAAGACAAAGCACTGAGACTTCATTTATAACTAAAACCCATCGCGATACAAACCAGATTTAGTACCTACACACCGAACTCTGCATTGATACTTAGGTTGTGTGTGAAGCCTTGCAACGATCGTTGAGGTTTACGAAATACTCACTACTACAACGTGAGTTTATAGCCGACTTCTTTAATATTTCCCGTGGGGGCGGGGATAGCATCTCAAAATCGTACACAGCAAGTTCTTTAAGTATGCGGGTATCTGAAAGTACCCGTTCAGGCGCCAAGCACGCCACTGTCTATTCTGGATCTAAGCTACTCACTTCGCTCCAGCGCCCAAGTCCTCGAATCGGGGCGCCCGCCCGGGCACTGCGTCCGGCCGGCCAACCCCAGACTCGTACCATAGATCTCCCGGGTCAGTATGAAAACGGTGCCAGAACGTAATAATGTGTTGGATCAGCTACTAATTAGTGATTAGCGATCCTCGCTTTGGTTGTTGGAGAAACACCAGGCGCATTTATTGTTCTTGTAAATCGGTTATTGACAAAGTACCTATCTTCGTGGGCTTATTATTACCCATCCACTAATTTGCATTTATGCATTGGCTTTCAATCCGTTCGAGGTTTCCATGAGCTTAAGGCTAATAACTAGCCAACCATTCTCGATCTTTTACTTATTGATTGCATATGATTCATCAATCCGCCCATTCTTAACTTGTGGATCAAACTCTTAAACCTTAAACTATGATATCCAATCGACACTTTATGTTGACTTTACGCATGTTTATTCTCAGTAACTTAAACACAGATGGATCTGGATAGCACGGAGTGGGCATAGCCATGTGGCATGGACTATAATAAACAAACGAAGAATCACTTATTTCTTTTCAGGAATAAAAAACAGTTTCTTAAACTCCATAAACATGTCTTGTATTTCAGATAATTGGTATTTTAAATAAATTAAACTCTTTTATATCATTTTCGTGCTCGTCTAATTATAATTGTGACAAAGAATTCCTTGAAGTAATACCCGAAATCTTCCGCTGTCATTGTTAAGTCTTCCGACTGTTATTGACAACTTTTGGTGTTACTCGATCTACTTTCAGTTTCATGTTAATATGGCCACTTTTTCAATTTTTTTACCTGATACTAATGTTTTTGCTGACGTGGCATGCCCAGTCAGCATATATTACCGTGGGTTTTGTCCATACAATAGACACCTACTTTCTCAAATGTCCCGATATGGCACGTGTACTTTTTTTGTCCGTTTTCATTCGTTTTTCATCTGTTTTTATCCGTTTTTGTACGTTTTCATCCGATTTAATTCGTTTTTATTCGTTTTTATCCGTTTTCATCTGTTTTAATACGTTTGCTTTCGTTTTCATCCGTTTTAGTAAATTTTCATCTGTTTTCATTCGTTTTCATCCGTTTTTATACATTTTCAATCCGTTTTAATCCGTTTTTATTCATTTTCATCCGCTTTCATCCGTTATTATCCATTTTTATACGTATAAAACGACGGAACAAAACAGATAAAATGTATAAAAACGGATGAGAATGTATAAAAACGGATAAAAACGAATAAAAACGGGTAAAAATGGATGAAAAAGGATGAAAACAAATGAAAATGGATGAAAACGAATAAAAACGGACAAAAACATTTAAACGGATGAAAACGATTGAAAACGTATAAAAAACGGATGAAAATGAATGAAAACGTATTAAAACGGATGAAAATGAATGAATACGCATTAAAACGGATGAAAATGGATGAAAACGAATAAAAACAGATAAAAACGGATGAAAGTGGATGAAAACGAATGAAAACGTATAAAAACATACAAAAACGGATAAAAACAGATGAAAACGATTGAAAACGGATAAAAACGGACGAAATCGAATGAAAACGGATTAAAACGAATAAAAATGAATGAAAACGGATGAAAACGAACGAAAACTATAAAAACGGGTGAAAACGTACAAAAACGGATAAAAACGGATGAAAATAATGAAAACGGATGAACGGATAAAAATGGACGAAAACGAATGAAAACGGATGAAAACAAATAAAAACTTATAAAAACGGATGAAAACGTACAAAAACGGATAAAAGCGGATAAAAACGGACGAAAACGATTGAAAACAGATGAAAACGTATTAAAATTGACGAAAACGAATGAAAACAGATGTAAACGAATAAAAACGGACGAAAGCGTATAAAAACGGATGAAAACATACAAAAACGGATAAAAACGGACGAATACGATTGAAAAAAATCGCAAATGACCTATTTTGCAAAAGAAACAAATCGCAAGGAACCATTTTTGAAAAAAAAAATTCAGAAAGGACCTATTTTGCAAAAGAAACAAATCACGAGGGACGAAAAATAGTACACGTACCATATCGGGACATTTGAGAAAGTAGACAGCTATTTTACGGACAAAATAAATCCCACATCACAAGTTGGGACATTGCTAGCCGGTGTACCCCGGTATCCGGTCAAAAAGTGACCATATTAACACAAAACCAAAAGTAGAAGTACCATATTGGCACGAAAAATAGTAAACGTACCATATCGGTACATTTGGGAAAGTAGACAGCCATTTTACGGACAAAACCTGTTTATATACTATGGAAGTGGGCCACATTTAATTTAAAAATACTATGGAATATGGCATACTTGTTGACTTTAATTGCTCGTATATTTTTTTCTACTGACTTGTATAAATAAATGCATATGATGTTAGAGTTTTGTTAAAAACTAATTTACGAATGAGTAAATTAAATAAAGTGTATAGCGTTTATCAATTTAAATATTATCTCATAACTAAATAACACAAATAAATTATAAAATGATGATCAAAAATTAACACTACATCGTAAAAAATCCATAGGGGTCCCGGGCACCTGCGGGAACCCTTGGTTCCGTCCGTGGGTGGCATATGTTCAATGCATTGTAAAAGTGTCAGCTCATGTGTAGATTTAAATAAGGTGGTTCTCTAAACAACTTTCTTTTCTACTGACTTGTATAAATAAATGCATATGATTTTAGAGTTTTGTTAAAAACCAATTTACGAATGAGTAAATTAAATAAAGTGGATAGCGTTAGGCATTTATCAATTTAAATATTATCTCATAACTAAATAACATAAATAAATTATAAGACATGATAAGAAAAACTTAATATCTTTTTATTTAAATTAAATAATTAAGTTATGTCTTTTTAATTTCTATGTAACTTGTCCTTTATTTTTATATTAATGTAATCTTAAAATATGGCTAAATTTATGGTGATGTGAAAATGTATTAAACTGTGTAATTGTGAGAGTTTTTATAAAATAATAAAATGCTGATGTGGCGGTAACGTGGCATCCTGAACTCTGTATTAAATCCTGCATCGGAGATGTTCCTAACACTCAAACTAATGCATTCCATCAAGTTTCTTATTCGGAAATCCAGATGCATGTATTCGGCTAGTCCCGAATTTGGAAAGGGCGTACATCTTCTGATACAAAGTTACAAACTAAAACACCCGCATGGGAGGTTTTTAGCCCCAAACATATACAACGTACAATGATCTTTTACATGTACGTTTTACAAAATGACAACTTAAATCGTATAAATAGTCGATCACCATGTTCTTTTTTTTAAGAAATCCTAAAATTAAACAAGCTTATGCTCTTATTCTTTTAAGCACTAGAGGTAATTTAAAAGCACCACATAACCCCAATGGCATTTGTTTTCATGAAGAAAAGAGCTCACAAGTCATAAAAAGTAAGTAAATGAGCAGACATCAAAAATCTTTAAAACAATTCAAATATTTTATACAGAACATACCATACCTTCAAGTCCACAGATAAACCTGACTCAACGTCATAAAGAAGCCCATATATGTGTTATTTAAGGATTAACATAAACTTTACGACATAGGTACTAGTCCAAATTACGAAAATACGCCTAGTGTTGCACTAGGCATTCTTGCTTCCCAGCCACAATGGCTGCTTGGTGGGACCCATTGTTAAGGGCATCAACGTCTTCAACATCATCTTGTTCATCCTCATCAGGCAAGCTTGTTGTTTCAATAACCACACATGATATGGCTTCAAAGATAATGGCTGTCACTTCTTGAAACCTTTCCTCGGAGAGTGAAACCTCTGCAAGAAGTCTCCATGCATTTGCCTCGGTTGCACCATCAAAGTCTTCTTTACGTTTCAACACCATGTGTCCACTTATCTCCCAAACAGCTGGATTCACTTGAGTGTCTAGAAGCTCGGCACTCACTTCTCCAAGAGCCTGTTTCTCAGCGTAACACTGTTTTTCCATTCAATTAACACGTAAAATGTAAGATGACCCTGAAGCAAGAACTGTTGTAATTTGGGTAAAATGTCAGACCACATCGGGTTGACCCAACCCACTTTTGTCCATTTAATTATAGTTTTGAACATTTAATTAATGTTTTCAATATGATTACAACAGCTAGAAGTGTCAACATGGGTGGCTCAGTAAGTTGAATGACGGGTCAATATTGGCTCGGTCAATAGGAAAGGTTTTGGTAACGTCCAAAACGGGTTTGGTAGGGTTGGTAAAAAACCATTTGTGTAGATTTTAAAATATAATCAGCATCAACCCTTACAAAAACAAAGTTCGCTTAATTTGATATGCTTCCTTATTTGTTTTTTTATATAATTTTTACCCATTTGTCATATTAGAAACCAACGAAAAATATAAAATGGTGAAGAGAAAACTAGTAAATGCTCTGCAAATCTACCTGCGGGAGGAGAAAGACGCGTCTTCCAGAATCTGAGATAAGGACATTGTAAGGTATATTGTTGTCTTGGAGGCACATGCATGAATCAGAGACAGCATTCGACAAATCTTCAAGTGAATATCCACCCTCAAAGACAAGCCCTCTAACCGGGTAGTTACGGATCTCAGAAATTACGACTCCGCCATTGAAGTCAGTGATCTTTCTAGTAGGAGCTTTCTCAATCGGGAAGGGTACAGCAAGATAGTAAGCCTGAAATGTTAAATGGCATAAAAATAATCGAAATTAGCTACATTTCATCACATTATCTGATCCTTGAGATTAAAATACAAAGCCAAAAATATATCTTATGTTTGATCAACTAATTATCTGATTCTTAAAGTTGCAATAATCACTTCGGAAACACATTTCAAACCACCTTAACACTGAAGGCTAGCATACTACGTGTTCTAATAAGTAATAACGCCATATTCAAAATTAGAAGAGAGTAACAGTATGAGATCAAGATAGATATGTACCTGGAAGTGAAGGTGATTGATAGTAGCAAAAGCGCCAAGACTATTGTAACCCAAACGGAAGTATGGATTCCCAGCTTCTGCTGCCATGTACAGTGCAAGCAAGAAGCTCTCGTTGTCAATCCTTTGAGGCAAACACTCAAGAATCCGAGGAATCAGAAGCACGTGTCCATATTCAATTGGACTGACCTGTTGATATAAACAACAAAATATTTATTAAAATACTTAATCAACAGGTTGGCCATACTCAAAACTTGAGAATAAACATCAAGGTAACTTACATTGATGGCAACAACGCTAGGGGACCTTTTTGCGTCAATAGGAGCGCTTGGATAGAACTTGACTTCACCATCATCACTTGATTCAAACTGGAAGAGGATCTCTTCCTGTCCAACTTTCGTGAAGTTGAACTTGCTCCCATCAAACGGCTGAAGAACTTTATCCACACGAAATTCAGTGGGACGCTTCTTGAGGTGACGACCCTCGTTTAGTTGAGCAACAAACCCATAATCCCCTGGAATCACCTGTTCAATCACATATATACTTAGGTAAGTAACAGCTAATATGCAACACATATAGACTTCCCGATCAACAGAATACCAAGAAATTGATGTTCTACCTTAGTTTCACAAGCAGTAACATCATAGCGAAAAAGCCCTCTCTCAACACGATCCTCCCACTGTATGAAAAATTTAACAATNCTTGAGGTGACGACCCTCGTTTAGTTGAGCAACAAACCCATAATCCCCTGGAATCACCTGTTCAATCACATATATACTTAGGTAAGTAACAGCTAATATGCAACACATATAGATTTCCAGATCAACAGAATACCAAGAAATTGATGTTCTACCTTAGTTTCACAAGCAGTAACATCATAGCGAAAAAGCCCTCTCTCAACACGATCCTCCCACTGTATGAAAAATTTAACAATATTAGCTTAAATCGACAATCAAAATTCCAGCAATTTAAAACATTAGCTATAGAATTCGCTTATTACCTCTCCAAGGAGGAGGGAATCCAAGAAAGCAAAAGGAGGCTCCTTTTTGTCACCAGATTCAATGTTTTTGAATCTTTGAAAAGCATACAAAGGTAGCTTTGAACCTGCATCAAATAAAACCCCAACGTTATACAACAAATTTATAATCCACATATAACAAACGGATAATGTACAGTAGACGCACAAATTTATTCTCACTCGTACCTAAGAACTACTTTATGCAATCTCCTACATGTCTGGTTTCATTTATATCCAATTCAGTAAAAACACTTCCTTAAACCTATTTAATGTTTCATTTATATACTGTTGCGTTCCAAAATTTGTGATGAAAAATAAAACTTTTGAGGTCATTTTCCTCACTTAACTTGTTGTTATACAAACTTACATACTTAGAAGGTGTTTGGAAAGCTTAACTGAAAAACTTATGCCTACACTACTACACATACAAATATCTTATTAGCTTACAGGGGTATCAAAAAGAGTGTTTGTGTTATCTCTAATTGTCAAACAAACCATTCCACTAGAATAACCACTTTAGCACTTGTGACTATCATTACCAAAATATGAGAGGTCTCAGAGTTCAATTCATGTCAAGTACAAACAACTCAGAAGTGGTACTTGTTTTGAGTATGTGTGACAATGGACGGACTTAGTGGACGTACTCAAACACACTGTGAATAAGCTATTCCTACCCTCCGTCTCAAATTAAAGTCCATTTTTAAATTGCACGGAGTTGAACACTTTTCACTAATCAAATATCATCCTCTATCCACTAAAGTCTATTTGGGTTAAAATATGAGAATGGACAAATAAATTGGTACACACAAAATAGAAATATGGACAACTAAATTGTGACGGAACTTATTGGAGTAACAGGTTATGCTTATTTACTTCATCAAAACACATAAGTTAATAACCTTACCCCAAATACCCACCTAGAGTCTATACTATTATACTTCGTGCTTTAATATATTGGTTTTTCTAACTTGTGCCCATTAAGCAGGGCACAAGTTAAGCACACCAAAAAGACTTAGGGACCCACACAAAAGTACAGAAAAGTGTACCTTTGTATAATCCTTGTCGTGTTTCGTAGGTCCCTAAATCCTTAATATACTACTTCTTCCGTCTCAAAATAATTGTAGACAAAAAAAAATACTTCTTTCTCTTACTTTTTTGAGAAAGCAATACGATAAACTCGATCAAATTTCTCTATCTATTTTTAGCAGCAGACAATTAAATCGGGACATACACCATAATAACAAATAGAGTACTATGTACCTGGTAGGCAACATTCCCTCATGCAGTTCCTGCCACACCCATTGTTACCACTTTCCTCCACCTCATCCTTTTGATAATTCGATAGAATAGTAGGCACCCTCTTAATCTTCAACATCCTTCTTTCTTTTTCTTTTTATAAAAAATAACCAAAACTAAAACACTAAAACTAAATCTAAACACTAACAAATTCAACCCTTAAACCACCGCCAGATAAAGACAACAAGTCAGAAGGACTACCGCCTTCAGACGGCAAAGCCCCACGACCTCCGTGCGTACAAGGGTTGTTGGATTCAATAGCTAAATACCCACTGAAGAGTGATTGAGCATGTGACCGCGGTGACACGTGTATAGCCGTGATGTCTACAACTTGATCAACAAGGGTATTACCCCAAATAACAGTGAGAATGAATGCAAAAAAGAAAAAATAGCTAGATAGCTTGGAAGATGGTTTGATGGTATTGAATGAAAAAAATAGCTTGATAGCTTGGAAGATGGTTTGATGGTATTTAATGAATATGGTTAAGTTATTATATAAGAAGGGTTTGCTGGATAATGAGTGGTGATAAGCAATTTGTATTTTTAGTGGTTTTGAGTGATTTTGGTTTGGTGTTTAAATGNTTGGAAAGCTTAACTGAAAAACTTATGCCTACACTACTACACATACAAATATCTTATTAGCTTACAGGGGTATCAAAAAGAGTGTTTGTGTTATCTCTAATTGTCAAACAAACCATTCCACTAGAATAACCACTTTAGCACTTGTGACTATCATTACCAAAATATGAGAGGTCTCAGAGTTCAATTCATGTCAAGTACAAACAACTCAGAAGTGGTACTTGTTTTGAGTATGTGTGACAATGGACGGACTTAGTGGACGTACTCAAACACACTGTGAATAAGCTATTCCTACCCTCCGTCTCAAATTAAAGTCCATTTTTAAATTGCACGGAGTTGAACACTTTTCACTAATCAAATATCATCCTCTATCCACTAAAGTCTATTTGGGTTAAAATATGAGAATGGACAAATAAATTGGTACACACAAAATAGAAATATGGACAACTAAATTGTGACGGAACTTATTGGAGTAACAGGTTATGCTTATTTACTTCATCAAAACACATAAGTTAATAACCTTACCCCAAATACCCACCTAGAGTCTATACTATTATACTTCGTGCTTTAATATATTGGTTTTTCTAACTTGTGCCCATTAAGCAGGGCACAAGTTAAGCACACCAAAAAGACTTAGGGACCCACACAAAAGTACAGAAAAGTGTACCTTTGTATAATCCTTGTCGTGTTTCGTAGGTCCCTAAATCCTTAATATACTACTTCTTCCGTCTCAAAATAATTGTAGACAAAAAAAAATACTTCTTTCTCTTACTTTTTTGAGAAAGCAATACGATAAACTCGATCAAATTTCTCTATCTATTTTTAGCAGCAGACAATTAAATCGGGACATACACCATAATAACAAATAGAGTACTATGTACCTGGTAGGCAACATTCCCTCATGCAGTTCCTGCCACACCCATTGTTACCACTTTCCTCCACCTCATCCTTTTGATAATTCGATAGAATAGTAGGCACCCTCTTAATCTTCAACATCCTTCTTTCTTTTTCTTTTTATAAAAAATAACCAAAACTAAAACACTAAAACTAAATCTAAACACTAACAAATTCAACCCTTAAACCACCGCCAGATAAAGACAACAAGTCAGAAGGACTACCGCCTTCAGACGGCAAAGCCCCACGACCTCCGTGCGTACAAGGGTTGTTGGATTCAATAGCTAAATACCCACTGAAGAGTGATTGAGCATGTGACCGCGGTGACACGTGTATAGCCGTGATGTCTACAACTTGATCAACAAGGGTATTACCCCAAATAACAGTGAGAATGAATGCAAAAAAGAAAAAATAGCTAGATAGCTTGGAAGATGGTTTGATGGTATTGAATGAAAAAAATAGCTTGATAGCTTGGAAGATGGTTTGATGGTATTTAATGAATATGGTTAAGTTATTATATAAGAAGGGTTTGCTGGATAATGAGTGGTGATAAGCAATTTGTATTTTTAGTGGTTTTGAGTGATTTTGGTTTGGTGTTTAAATGCTTGTCGAGTAAATTTAAGGTGAAGAAAAAAACACATAGTCACCGTCTTTGAGTTCTTTTTTCTTTTTGAGAAAAAAAGACTAGGAAAATTTTGCTTTTTCTTGGTTACTTGGTTTTGTTTGAGTCAAGTTGCATGTAACAAAAGGATTGCACGTAATGAGATGAGAACCACAAGTACAATTTTGTCCTCTTCTTTTACCAGCTTTAATACTAGGGTTTTCTTTTTTACATTTTCAATTATTGGAAAAACAATAGTAGCCACACATCGAATTTTAAATCAACAATGTCAAAATGTAATACGCGTTTATTGTAGCTATTGGTCATAGAGCTTCTTCTGTGGTTAAAGTCCTCTACATTCTCTTATGTTTAGCGAAAGAAGAACCGCTTAAGCGTATTTTTTGAAATCGAATGCTTGTTATTTCTAAGTCTTTGTCTTGAATAAAAAGATATGATTGTTGAAGTTTTTCTTTTAAATTCTAGTCAC
>LBNU01025631.1:37404-53522 GCA_014162995.1 Artemisia annua | reverse complement strand
ATATATATAAAATATATAACGAGAGTGAGACTATTAGCATGGTTTGAGAGAAAAACGTTTTTATCATTATTCAACAATGAATTTTCCTAAACGTGAGAATGATTTTTTTTTAATTGAATTGGGGTTTTCTTTGAGAATATATTTATGCAAAACAAAATATCCCAATTCTTGATTTTGTGCAAAACAGAATCCTAGACTCAGGCTTGTGGAAAAAGAGAAAATTTCAATTTTAGTTGCTCAGACGGCCAGCCCCCTTAAAGTGAGGCCGGTCCCCTTAATGTTTAAGGGGGCCGCCCTTATAACTTTAAGGGGTCCACCCATCTGACAAAAAAAATTTCAGAACTTCGATATTTCAGAAAGTTTTAAGTATTCTAAGAATTCAATCAATTTACTCCATCATTCCTAATCCTAAACGCAAGTGGTTAAATAATTCACGCTTAAGGGGCTTAGTAAATATATCGGCAATGTTATCTTCCGAAGCTACCTTTTCTATTGTTATATTTCCTTTTTGTACATTATCCCTAAGGAAGTGATGACGTATTTCTATATGTTTAGTCCTAGAGTGTTGAACGGGATTCTTACTTAAATCTATAGCACATTTGTTATCACACATAATAGGAACATTTTCTAACCTAATGCCATAGTCTACGAGAGCTTGTTTCATCCATAGTGCTTGTTGACATGCCTTTCCAGCGCTTACATATTCGGCTTCGGTGGTAGAAATAGCAAGAGCGGTTTGCTTCTTCGAAAACCAAGATGTTAGACAACATCCCATAGACGTGCAAATACCGCTAGTGCTTTTTCGATCCACATAGTCTCCCGCATGATCCGAATCCGCATAGACAATAGTTTCTATTCCGGATCCCTTAGGATACCATAATCCTAAGTGTATAGTGCCACGCTTAACCGCTTCTAGGTGAGAGGTTTTGGGATCCTCTTGAAAGCGGGCACAAAGGCAAACACTAAACATGATATCGAGTCTACTTTCCGTTAAGTATAGTAAACTACCTATCATTCCTCTATACTTAGTGTTGTCTACGGACTCACCTTCTTCATCTCTTGTGAGTTTGATTTCCATAGACATGGGTGTCTTAAGTGGCTTAGAGTCTTCTAGTCCAAATTTCTTAAGCATTTCCTTAATATACTTAGATTGATTAAAAAATATTCCATCTTCTAATTGTTTTATTTGTAATCCTAAGAAGAAGTTTAGCTCTCCCATCATACTCATCTCAAACTCATCATGCATGATTTTGGCAAATTCATCACACATTTCTTGACAAGTTGATCCAAATATAATGTCGTCGACATATATTTGAACAATGATGATATTTGGGTCACTTCTTTTAGTGAAGAGAGTGTTATCTACCATTCCCATGGAATAATTATGTTTCACAAGAAAAGCTTTTAATCTATCATACCAAGCCTTTGGAGCTTGTTTTAGACCATATAGAGCTTTCTTTAGTTTGTAAACATAATCAGGTTTTGCGAAGTCAATGAATCCTGGAGGTTGTGCCACATAAACCTCCTCATTGATAAAAGCGTTGAGGAATGCACTCTTCACATCCATTTGGTATAACTTAAATTCTAGGGCGCAAGCGTAAGCTAGGAGTATTCTAATAGATTCTAGTCTAGCTACCGGAGCATAGGTTTCGTCATAATCAATTCCTTCTTGTTGATTATAGCCTTGGGCGACTAGCCTAGCTTTATTCCTAGTTACTATTCCGTTCTCATCTAATTTATTTCTAAATACCCATTTAGTTCCTATTATGGTCATATTACTAGGATTTGGGACTAGTTCCCAAATATCATTTATTTTGAATTGATTTAATTTTTCTTGCATAGCCATAATCCAACTTTCATCTTTTAAGGCTTCATTTATATTCCTAGGTTCTATTGTTGACACAAAGCAAAATAAATTACTTTTGTCTTGAGCTTGTGATCTAAGTGTTCGTTGATTAAAGTCACCTATGATGTTACCTAAAGGATGTGATTTTGTTTCCTTAATATTTACAATCTCATTTTCTTCTAATGTTTCTACTTCATTATTATTTCCTAAGGGCTTACTTCTACTAACCTCAATAACTTCTTCCTCAATCACATCATCTTCTAAGGGTAGTGTCTTAGGTGGTGGAGGAGTTTTATCAAATGTTACATTTAAGGATTCTTCTACTTTCATAGTGTGTTTATTTAAAATTATATATGTTTTACCATTTTGTGAATATCCTAGAAAAACTCCTTCATATGACTTAGGGTCAAACTTAGTAAGGTAATCTTTTGTATTAAGGATGAAGCATTTACTTCCAAATACTCTAAAGTAGCCAATATTTGGTTTTCTATCTCTTAATAACTCATAAGGAGTTTTTCCTAATATCTGTCTAATAGACACCCTATTAAGTATATAAGTTGATGTATCTACGGCGTGACACAAAAACTTTTGTGGGATAGATTGCTCATTTAGCATTGTTCTACTCATTTCTTGTAGAGACCTATTTTTCCTTTCTACTACTCCATTTGATTGAGGAGTGCGAGGAGCGGAAAAGTTGTGAGATATTCCATTTAAATCACAATATTTTCCGAATTTATCAAATTCCCTACCATGGTCCGTCCTAATTGATATTATAGAGCATCCTAACTTATTTTGTATCATTTTACTAAATGTCTCAAATTTCTCAAAGGCTTCGGTTTTATCACTTAAGAACCTAGTCCACGTGTATCGTAAATAATCGTCTACTATAACTAAGGTGTAACGGTTGCCACCGTAGCTCCGCACCGCGGATGGACCAAAAAGATCCTTGTGAAGTAATTCTAAGCATCTAGTAGTGGATACCATATTCTTAGCTTTGTGACTAGCATGTGCTTGTTTTCCAATTTTACAAGCGTCACAAAAATGTTGATCATATCTTAAACTAGGCAAGTTTCTAACTAGTTCCTTAGAGACTAAAGATTGTATTTGTTGCATGTTCGCGTGACCTAATCGCCTATGCCACAAGGTGGAATTTTCATTTAGAGTTGCTAAGCATATCCTATCTTCCGGTTTGTCTCCTAGTTTCATAACGTATACACCTCCTTTCCTAATTCCTCTACCTATGACTTTCTCATCCTTAATTATTTCACTATCTTTATCGGTAAATGTAACCCTACACTTATCATCACATATTTGGCCTATACTAAGCAAGTTATATGTTAGATTATCTACATGTTCAACATTATCAATAGTTAGAGAGTCTTGAGAGATCGTACCTTTGCCTATGATTTTTCCGCGACAGTCGCTACCAAAAATAACATTACCTCCGTTATATGCCTTGTATGTAGAAAATAGTTTGCGATTCCCCGTCATGTGTCTTGAGCATCCACTATCCTTTATCCACTCATTGGGCTCCAAATCTATTCCTAGACATATCTCATTAGATGCTTGAGCAACGAAACATTTGTGCTTAGTCCTTTTGTCTTCGTCACTAAATCTTCTCCTTTGGGTTGTTTTTCTTTTATCTTGTGCTCTTTGTCGCTTTTTAAGAATACTCTTGAATTCTTTAACAACCTTTGCATATTCTTCGGCTTCACTTTCGGAACTAGAATCGTCATCGTCACTAAGTTCCTTCTCGATCGTTATCTCCTTACAACCTTCTTGTTTGCTCTTGACGTGACTCATGAAATTTTCGGCATCATTACCTTCATACAAAAGATTTGAACTAGTAGCACTTGTACTCATTTCAACTAAATATTTATCTACTATACTTTCATTTGTTACTATTTTGTATGCAAGTTTTTCTTTGACTTGACATTCCTCTTGATGAAAGTTTAAAAGGCTTTTCCACATATCATTTGCCGTTTTACAAAAAAATATTCTTTCGTATTCAATTCTTGGTAAAGCTTTGTATATAATCATTTTAGCCTTATTATTTTTATCTAGCATTCTTTCGAAACAATTATCTTGTTCTTCAAAAATTGTTTTTATTGGTTGAAAATCACCAATTGAAATGACATGCCAAAGATCATAATCTATTGACTTCACATAACTTTCGAATCGATTTTTGCATTCAAGAAAACCTATATTTTTAAGATATGGTGGTTTAAATATCGTGTTCCCTTCTAAATATTTTTTCGATTCCATAGATCGATTTCAAGTTTTAAAATACAATATATTTTAAAAGTCTTGTTTGACGTGGCTCTTGATACCAATTGTGGAAAACTAGAAGGGGGGTTGAATAGTTTTACGTCTTTTTAATTATATAAAAACTTAGTTTTTAAAACTTCGATTCTAGTTTTATGTGAGATCAATACTTGCACACTTATAAACACTTATACTACCTCCGTCCCAAAATAAGTGTCCAGTTTGACTTTTCTGAGTCAAACTGGATCAATTTTGACCTTATCTATTTTTACGGGTGTTATACTATACTTGATGCAAAATATATGAATGGGTTGAGTTTCAAGTGTATTTTTCATTGGTATAATTTTTCATCAAGTATTATATAACACAAAAAAAATATTTAAGGTCAAAGTTGAACCAGTTTGACTCTGAAAAGTCAAACTGGACACTTATTTTGGGACGGAGGGAGTATCTACGAAAGTAAATGATGGAAATATAAACAAGTAAGTAAAGAGTTAGAGATGGAAAGATCGCACCACAAGACAAAGGATTTATAATGGTTTGGCTACGAAGCTCTTCTTCGCCCTACTCCACTCCCCGAGCACCTAACTCGAGAGTTTTCTTCACTATGTCAACAAGCTCCTTTATGGTGGAGAAACCTTACACACCTTTGCTTACACCGTTTAACGACACTAAGCAAAATGTCGAGTTCTAATTGTAGCTAGAACCAATCTCACAACTTCTACACAACTAGTGCACACCACAACTACTACACTACTTCTCACAACTTCACTACTTCTTCTTCACAACACTCCTTCTTCTCAATACTACTTCTTCTTCCCTACTTCACTTCACTACTACTACACCTAAATCTACTTATTATGAGCACTCTACACCTTTACAAATAATTTACACAACTGCAAAACTATATTCACAAATCTACAATACTTCTTAACTAGATGTTGAGGGAGTATTCTTCTCTTGCAGTTTGAATGGTGAGGAATTGAATCACTTGAAATGAAGACTTATAATCTTAAGATCAAAGGATTTAGAAGGATGTTTGGAATGGACTGGGACTGAAAATTTTCATGCAAAAGGTGAGGAAAAATAGCAGAAATGAGCCAGTATTTATAAGCAAAAGAATCTGACAACAGGAGCGTGCCGGCCCCCTTAAATGGTGGCCGGCCCCCTTAAAATTAAGGGGGCCGGCCTCCTGTAACGGCCAGATTCTTTGTCCTTTTCTGGTGAAAGTTTATTTGGTGAAAAAATTAACTGATTTTTGTTAAAAATTTGAATTCATATATTTGTTATGAATTAACCATTTTCCTTTAATTACCAAAATTGTTTTTCAAAAATATATAAGATGTTTATAACATTTTATAAACTTTGTAGTGTTTAAATAAAATCCCTTTGATCATAAAATGTATTAGTCATTTGTTTATTCATACCTTAAGTGATATTGTTAGATGGAATGATATTTGTAACTAAATACTTGTTTACGTAATAATTTTACGTTTAATGTTTTTACATTTTGTGATCATCAAAATGTAAGGATATCGAAAAATATTAATAACGTTTTTATGCATTATTTATATCAACAGACTCCTCAACTAAGGAAAGGATTTGGAAGGAAAACTCAAAAAGTATGGATGAAGAGGAGCACAAGGAGTCTGATACAGACGATGGTGAAGACTATGAGACGAGGCCGAATGAGGATAGAGATCTGCAAATTCTCAACTTAATTGAAGAAAGGCTTGATGACAATTGGTACAAGGACACGGAATCCGATGATGATGACCTTGAAGGAATAGTAGATTACCTTGAGTTACAAGGATATGATGGGTTTACTAACGTGGACGATGAAGCATATTAGCAACGGAGATGTAAATTGCTCGGGATACCCTACAAGAAACCACCACCTATCCTTACGGAAAAATTTGAGGTAGTTAGATTTTCAGTTGGACCGGACGAAAACTTCACCAAGATAGAAAGCCTAGATAAAAAAGAACTCCTACGCACCTCTACGAATGTCACTTGGATAAGACAACACCTATTGAAAGAGATGGACGAGCGTGGGCAAGTCCTTCATCAACCCACTTGAAGGCCGTGGCAGTGAGTCTAACTTAAAGACTCGATAATAAACAAAAGTGCTCTTTCGGGAGACAACCCGAATTATCCTTTTCCTTTCATTTTCTTTTATTTTGTTGGTTTGGTATGTTTTGTGTTAATAATTTGCAGGTCTTAGAGGAAGCTTTGCATTGGGGAACAAATTTTTGGACTTTTGCACCAAGAAAAATCCCCCAGGACTTAGCTACGGCGTAGCTCCAACCCTTACTACGCCGTAGCAACCCCCAGGTGTCATTCTGGACTTTTTTAGCAACTACGGCGTAGCGACCCATTTCAGCTACGCCGTAGCTTCCTTCTGTACCTTAAAAATTGTTATTTTTACAAATCATTATTTAAACTTGCATTAGTTTTTAAATGAACTTTGTGGGTGTGTTCCCTGTAAACCCTCATGAGACTTCACTCGTCCACTTGGGACACCAAGTGGTTTAAAAGGCTTGTTGAATATGCTAAATGCAACCGTGATTCCTACGAAAGTGAGTTAGGTTTTTATTTTTATTTTTCTTTTTTAGGTTTTATGCTTTTGGTTCAGGGATTTGAAGTTTGCTCATTAGGCGAAGAGAAGGCACGTTTTCCAACATGATCCTTCTATCATATTCAAAAGCAAATTTCAGGGAAGTTCTCGTTCCAATTCTACTTTTTCCTCTTTATTATTTATTTTATGTACAAAAGGGACCTTGTACAACCCAAGTGGGGGGGACGAGAGTAGAATTATTACTTAAACTTTATGTGGCCCCATTTTTCTAGTTTATTTTGAAAAATTATGCCACTTTAAAACTTTTGACATGTTTTTCCGAACCTAACTAGAATAGACCTTAGCCGAGCACATTAACCCTTAATACCATGGTGAGGTTTAGCCTATTTCAGTTTCCCCTGTTTTACCCCAAATCCACCTAAATTATGAGTGTGCCGGTAGTTTATAAACTTTAGAACTTGGCCTTTACATCATTTTGAAACCATAGACGAGTAGTGTATCGAGATTTCTTGATACATTTGGAAGAAACTTTTTAAGAAGGCAATATTTTAGGATTATCACCCGAATAACCTACATGTGTGTGTTTATCGGTTAGTCGCATTGACTATTCGACCCCCGTGTTAAACCCTTTGTTGCACTCACTTTTAGTGCAAGATACCCCTAGATACACCCTTTTGAGCCTATCCTTTCGTTTCTTGCCCATATTATTGTTTCGATACACCTATACACCTTAGCCTACCGTGTAGTCTTGGTTTATGGTTGGGAAGTTGCCACTTGTTCTAGCTTAAGGTTCAAGTCAAGAGATTCAAGAATCACACATACGTTGAAGACAAATCTTTGAAGATCATGAGAAACCCACTATTGTACATGTATAGTTCATCTCAAGTGGGGGGATATATTTATTTCTTGTTATTGTTATAAAAAATGTGAATTTCCGTATGTAGATATGTTATCTTTGGTGCAACCTTGTATAGCACCGTAATATGAGCTTTGAAAGAATTAGTATCGAAGAGGCCACTTCGGTCATATATGAAGAATGAAGTTGTTGATTCTTAATCGCCAACATGAAGATCAAGTGAGGTGCCCATCATGACGTCCGCTAATGGCACACACTTGTTACATGATCCAATTTTTGCGTTTTGAAGCTTGAACTTTGGATGAACGGCAAGTGGTAGCAACTCGGTTATAGGCTAAGACTATTTGTTTTCTTTTCCTTTTTACACCATTATTGTGCATCCCATGTCTTAGCCTACCCTTTAGTTGTGAATCATGCTTAGGTGAAGGATTTGAGCAGTCATTGGTGTCTTGCCCGGCGTTCCGGTCATGTACCATTGCCTTTGTCGTCTTTGCTGTAGTATGTTAGTAACAACACTACACCCACAAGCCTTATATGTGTTCACCCAATATTGCCTTTAAAAATTGTTTCGACCTTAGCTCTAATGGTAGAGATTTGTGTAACCGCCATGCCTATGATAAAATACATTCTATGACTGTGCGTTGAGTGATCACCCCGAAATTAACACTTAGATTAGGAGAGAGAGATGAGTGTTTGTTCCAGTTTCGTGAGGTGTTCGGCTTTGATATATTCTAGCATAGGAAGTTTTTAGACTCATATTTTCCAGTTTCTTGGGAAATATCTTTTTAAAAATTATTCTAATAAGGTCTACTTGAGGGCAAGTGGGGGATATTTGATAACATCAAATATGTCCATGATTTAAGTGTTAATTTCCCCCTTAATTACTCATCTTTTGTATTCATATGTTAGGATATATACTCTTACTCTTATTTGTTTATATTCTGTTTTCAGGGCAAAGATGAGTAAAGGAACGAAGAAACGCGGAATTGGAAGGACTAAAGTGAAAATACATGAAGTATGCGGATTCTGCACTAACTACGGCGTAGAAGTGTCATCTACCTACGCCGTAGCAAGGACTTATGAAGACTACGGCGTAGCTCAATCCATGACTACGGCGTAGAGATCTACTAAAGGGCTCTACAGAGTAGCAACTCTTCACCTACGGCGTAGACCCCAAAATAAGGCAGTAAAGAACTCATGTGGCCAAAGAAGAAGTTACGGCGTAGTTCCCCAAATAACTACGCCGTTGATACATCCAAGGAAGAAACTACGCCCGTAGCACTTGATCAAGCTACGACGTAGTCAATATTTACAAAGGCTACGGCGTAGCAACTCAATCAGCTATGCCGTAGCAAAGTCGGGCCTATAAATACCAGCCTTAATTCCGAGTTCATTCACTTTTCACCATACAGAAGTTGGGAGAAACTCAGGGAGCAGGAGGAACGAAGTTCTAGCCTCATACAAGTCATTTCCAAGGGAGGATTCACACACCAATCATAAGTTTATTCATACCTTTGTCTTGTATTCGATTCATGTTTACATTTGTAATAACGCAATCTTGTTTTACTGCATTTATGAATATGAGTGGCTAAATACCTCTTGGTGTTAGCCTTGTTATGAAATTGTTATTGTTATGAGTTAGTTTTCTATGCATCTATTGTAGTATTGTTTGTATACTTTCATGGCGAGTCTTAGGACACTCTAGTTCTGGTAGTGTTGAGCATTGGTAGTTCCTTGGAGGCTTGGTGAATTAACCCTAGGACCCAAGCCGATGGGGATGTGACTTGGTGATAGCAATATCACCATACATGTGCGAATTAACCCTAGGACCACCTACCAATGCGATACGCTTGAAGGAGCTAGAGGGGGTGTAAGATCTGACCATGCCGCATCCCGCTAGACTTGTCCATGTTAGTAGAGGTACTTAATGACTCTTGCATCTTCGTAGGTTCACGCCGCCCGATGAACTCTCGTCTTTACAATAGGCGGGAATAGGACAAGGTGTAAGATAGATTTAGGTGATTTAACCCTCTGATCCTAAATGTGTATAACCCCCAGACGATACAATAGGATGCACTTATAGAAAACTAATCATAATAATTACAAGAGTAGTAATTAGGTTAGCACTACTTCTCCTTTATTGATTCTCTTTTATTTATTTACTTGTTTTGTTATTTATATTTCTTAGTTAATTAATCTCTACAATAATAAACCCCCTTTTATACGTGACACTAAACTTAGATAGACTCCACACACATAGCTCTTGGGACGACCTCGGCTTTACCAACTAGCTATACCTCACACGACCGGGTACACTGCCCGATAGTGCATTAGATAGACCTTAGGTAAACGAGACACTTATAAATATTAAAACCTGGTCGGTAAAACCTGCATCAGTAAACCCGACTGAACCGACAAAAACCTACCCGACCCGAAAGCCAAAAAAGAAAAAAACTCAAACCGTAAACCGAACCGAGAAATAGATATCAAAACTGAACCGAATAACTCGGTTCGGGTTGGTTTTCGGGTTTCGAACCAAAAAAACCGACAGAAACCGAATCGAACCGAAACCAAACTGAAACCGACAAAACCAAATAAATAAACAAAACCCAAAACTGAACCAAATAAGGTCGGTTCGGTTCGGTCCGGTTTCGGTCTGTTTGTTGATTTAGCGGTTTTCGGATGGATTTGATCAGCCCTAGAAACTAATGTGTGTGCGTGTGAGAGAAAGTGAAATCACAAAATAATCGAAGTACAAAAAGTAAAACAAAAACCAAAATTAAAAAACAAAAAACGTACAAAAAGTACAATATGCTACAGTAAAGGTACGGTATTAATCAGTATTGAAAAAAGTGGAAAAGGAAAAAAAAAAGTGTTCGGAAAAAAGTACCTTCGTGTTATTTGCACGTGAGATCCGAGATAACGAGAAAACCTAACGATGTTAGCAAAATTGGACCACATACACAATATTTTCGAGATTTTGTACTACTAAGCAAGATTTCGAGTTTTTGGATGTCGTTTGAAATCTGGCCAAACGACAGGGACTGATGGTGTATTTTATTCTAAGAATTATGTATAGCACATGTCATGTGAAGTAAGCATTTTCTTCTAATGTCAAACAAACTCACAACATTATCTATACACATTGGGTGAAGTGGACATCGTTGTATTTGAAAGGTTTATAAAAAAATATAGCCTTTAATAAATACAACAAAAGAGAAAGCTTAACAAAAAAAAGAGGCTTAAGGCAGATGGTTAAGGTTGATACAAATAAAGCGAAAGTCTTAAGTTTGAACCAACATGTTTGCAAAATGGACTTTTTTTTTTTTTTTTTTTTTTTTTTTTTTTTTTTTTTTTTTTTTTTTTTTTTTTTTTTTTTTTTGAAATAATTTAGAAATAATGTTATTAAAGAAAAGGCAAAATATATCACTAATAAATTTCTAGCATAATTGTTAAATATGATTGCCAATATGTTGGAGGTCCCGAGTTTGATGCTTTTCTAAAGCAAAATATTTTTTGGCTGTATATTGGATTCACTAAATCCAAAATTTTACCAAAATATTCACTTTTTCAAAAAAAATTAATTTTTTTTAAAGAATGTTGCAACTTTTTTTTTATATGCATTTTCGAAATCTTTTGTATGTTTACACGTATGCTCCTGATTATAAACCCAAGAAAAATATGGAAAAAAGATAAACCCACAACGAAGCGCGGCTAACAACCATATTTGTTTGATACATTTTTAAGTCTAATATTGTGATAGATGTTACTTTCATGAATTCTTAATTAAAGATGTTATATTGAAACTTCATTATCTTATCTCATAACATTTGAAAACATAATACCACTTAAAGATGTTACATCGTGCCTTTATCGTGTAATTAGTTTTAGGAAAATGATTGTCATGCCTAAAATGCATGCTTAAAGATATGCCTAATAATAAGATGATGACAAGTTGATTTATCAAAAGTGAATATCTGGAGCGAGAAAATGCTAAGTGATGTGTCATATTATTAATGACTTAGGCATTACTTTAGGCACATATATTAGGTCTCTCTATCATTGCTCTTTTTTTATTTGTTGTTTAACTTCACCTAATGTATATAGATAAACCCAAGAAAAATATTTGTTGTTTAGTTTACTCGTTTATCTTTTTGTTGTTTGACTTCACCCAATGTATATAGATAAACCCAAGAAAAGTATTTTTTGTTTAGTTTACTCATTTGATAATTTTGATAAAGAAATTTCGGTTTGTGTTGTAGCTTCTCATTGATCTAACATGCAACTAAATAGAGCTTTCTTCTACTTTTGTGTGTTGCAGCCTGAAACTTGTTTCGGGATGATGACATGAAACATGTGTGCAAGACCGCAAGTGTTTGATTACTAATCTTCTCTTTTTGTTATTGAACAATGTTGGTTTGAATTTGTGAAATTTCTTTGTTAAAGACTTGTTAAAGGGTTTTCTGGTAGTTGTTGCTTCAGTTGATCACACGTGAAAACATGGTGAACTTTGTTGTTTTGAAGATATGTTTTGGTTATTAATGGACTTATTAAGTTACTGTTGAATTTTAAAGTGATATAGAATCAGTAATGTGTACTGATGTTGTGATTTTGTGACTGTTTGGAACAATGACAATCTTTTGATTATTAGCATTCAAAGAAGTTTATTGTATGGTTTTCTCCAAGAATTTTTTTAGTGTTAATAATATTTTTAACTTGCAAACGAGCTTACTCGAGCTACTAAATGAAAAAACCGGTCTCGATATCATAAACGAGCAACTCGATGTTTGAAACTTGACAATTAAACATATTCCTTAATTTTAAACGACTTTCGATCTTAATCTTGAATGAAAAATAAATGTTCGATCTCTAGTTCGAGCCTGGTTAAAAAGTATTAAGCGAGTTCGAGCCGAGCCCAAGCAAGATAAAAATAAACTAGCCACATTCGATTAACCTAAAACTCGACTCTACTTGCATCGTTAACTTAATCTCTATGTGTAGAGTCGTATAAAATATAAAAAATTAATTACTAATACGGACCAAATATATGAGTGATTTAGTAATTGTTACTCAAAATAATACCTTTAGCACTTTTGTCCAATTTGGTGCCCAATACATTGTCACTGTGCACCATACAATGAAGGAGGTTTTGTCACATTGCCTTTATAGTAATGCTCACATTGTCTTTTGTCACATTGACTTTTTAAAAAAATTCGATGCTTAATTTATTATTTTGCGCACCAAAGTATAAGTAATATGTTTTCATGAGTTGAGATCAATATAAATCTTATATTTATCATAGATTTAATGAACCAATATTAGCCATCTATTTCTCATAAATTAATAAAAAACTATTTTCCACTATTTAAAAAAAAAAAAACAAATATACCTTGCAAATGGTAAATCTTCAAGCTACGAAAAATACACGACCGCGACGAGAATTAAATTATCTTTATATAGATATGCACTTGTATATACTTTCAATTAATTTTTTTTTTCAAAATTTCGGATGAGAAAAATCACATGTGATTTTACAAATCACATGTGATTCATTCAAAATGCACATGTGATTTTTTTAGGCGAAAATTTTGAAAAAATAAATAGTCGAAAGTATATAAAAGTGCATATCTATATAAAGATAATTTAATTATCGTTGCGATAGTATGATTCTTTTCGCGTAACGATTAACANCAAATATGAGATCTATATTGATATTTTTTCCATGTTATAAGCAAGGTTGCAAAAATCGCTAGGCGGTAGCGTGGCGGCTGGGTACCGCCTAGCGATTAATCGGTTAGGCGGGGATTAATCGGGGATTAATTGGATTGGATTTTTTATATATAAAATTAAAAAATTTTGAAAATATATGCTCGATTTGGCCGATCTAGCCGATTTTTTTTTCGATTTGGCCGATTTATCCTTGATTTGGCCAATTTTTATCGAAACCGAGTTGGCCGATTTATCTGATTTTTGTCCGATTTGGCCGATTTTTATTCGATTAATCGGTATGTTGACCGATTTTTGACCAAACCGATTAATAAGGCCGATTAGTGAAAATCGTGACGGTTGATCCCTGCCTAGCGATTAATCGCCGATTAATTGGCCGCCAAGGCCGATTAATTTTGGTTATAAGTTAATTTGGGTGTTTTTTTAAAATGAAGAATCAATTTTTTAAAAGAAATCCGATGCCCAATTTATACATAGGTGTCGCTTTTTTATTAAGGTATAAATTAATTCCGAGACCTAAAATAAAAAATTTGATGCAAATCATGATGCGTGCACACTAGAATGACGGAAAAAACAATCCAAATGAAAAATAGCATTTATCCAAATCACACAAATAGTCAAATATAAATACCTCCTCTTCCTCCTCCTATTTATTTATTAACTAGACTCAGACGCAAAGCATAACATAGTTTGCCACACAGAGAGAGAAAGAAAGAATGGCTAATAAGTACGAAGAGTTTAGATGCAAAGCAAGGCTTCCAACATTTGCAATCCCAAAAAGATACGATCTTTACCTTAAACCTGACTTACACACATGTAAGTTCTCCGGTAGGGTCCACATCTCAGTCGATGTCGTCCAAGAAACCAAAATCATCGTCCTCAATGCCGCCGATCTCTCTGTCGATCCTAAATCCGTTCGTTTTCAATCAAAGGTATATATATTTATTATTATTATTATATAATTGATTGATGGTAAAGTACAGTAGTAATTAATTAATTAAGATTATATATAATATATATAGGATGATGATGACGTGGAAGCTGTTGAGGTTGAGTTATTTGAAGATGATGAGATATTGGTTTTGGAATTTGCTAAAACTCTGCCTCTTGGTCTTGGGATTTTGTCCATCTCTTCTTTTCAAGGCACTTTGAATGATCAAATGAAAGGCTTTTACAGAAGGTATGGTAAAAAATTTTTTTTTTTTTGCTTTTTACTTTTTTTTAGGTAGTAAGTAAGAAAACTAGTCTAATTGAATTGATGTGATACAGTAAATATGAACATAATGGGGAGATGAAGAACATGGCTGTAACTCAATTCGAACCTGCTGATGCCAGACGTTGCTTTCCATGCTGGGATGAACCTGCTTGCAAGGCTACATTCAAGATCACTCTTGAGGTGCCTTCCGACCTTGTAGCTCTTTCGAATATGCCCGTTGTTGATGAAAAAGTCAATGGCGATCTCAAGATTGTTTCCTACCAAGAATCTCCAATCATGTCTACGTATTTAGTGGCTGCTGTTGTTGGTTTGTTTGATTATGTTGAAGATCATACTCCTGACGGTACGCTCATCATTAATCCAGATTTTTAAAATCTGGTCTTATGGGGGAAATACTGTCACTTTAGTACTCACAAACCGAATACAATCCTCAATCAACCTCTTAGATTTCTCTTTGGATGTCACATCCACCGACTTCTACCAATCTCCACTATTTTCAAGCGTGTTACTCCCTTACAATATAACAACTTCGTATCAAAATCACATCACAACTTTACCTTACACCTGAATTCCTGAACTACGTTATTAGCATTATGCAAAGCTGCTTTAATTTCCTCCATCTCATGTTTCCTCGATTGCTTCGAATACACTTCTATCTTCACTTCTCACATAACGTAGCACTAAGTATTCTCATAATCAGCTTAATAATAGGTCACATGCTAAGCAACCTAATCATCCTTAAGTTTGACATTATAATTTCACTTTAATCAGCTACATAATACCTCAAATTGTGGTTCCCACAAAACTCACAGTGAACCATCATTCTTAATCTTCTACTCTTCCTCAACATCGATGAATTCTTATGTAAGCTTAAGTTAATTATTTCTCTTATTATAAAATTACATTAAATTAAGGCTTCCAAATAAAATTGAACATCATAGCCAACTCTCAACCCTCAAAGTTCCTAGATCTAATAGTGGTAATTCCACACAAATTAATAACAAATAACACAGATAGTTAATAGTAAGTTCAATTCCAACTTCAAAAAAAATGAAAAAATCATACCGCATCAAATAACACAGATAGTTAATATTATTTAAGTAGAAGTAGAGAAAATTAGACATGGAACCCAAAATCTTACCAAAATTAAGGATCATATCTTATTCTTTCAACTAATTCAAGGTATAAACTAATTTTTGAATTGAATGAATTGTAATTAATTTTGAGAATCTACGTGATTGTGATATTCGACTTTAGTTCTTCAACGATTTAGGGTTAGGAATTCCAGTGAACTTGATTTAGGTTTTGTGTGAGAGAGAGTTGCTGATCGGTTAATGTGTGTGTGTTTTCTTTTTCTTTTCTTTCTTTTTTTTTTCAAATTACATAATACACCCTCTAATATTTGTAAATTACCCCGCCTTCTCGTATCTTTTTATCTTTTAATTTTTGACACACGTACTTTTAGCTCAAATTTTCTCTAAAAAACGAATTTACAAATAATTTTCCCAAATAAGGAATTATTTAGGTTTTTTAAATAAAAAATATTTAAAATAATTAACTAATAATTAAAAAATATTACCTAAATAAGTATGATTTGATTAAAAAGTCCCCACTAGGGGTTTTGTTTTAT
>LBNU01025629.1:0-18268 GCA_014162995.1 Artemisia annua | reverse complement strand
TCTAACGAAGACACATTAAGCAACAAAAGCTCCTGCAATTCCATCAAATAACTGATTGTCAGTGAGAATATGTATGGAGCATTGATTTTGATACTATCTTTATAATAATCCTTCCCAGATTTAGTACAGTCATAATTAGAGAACACCAAGTTCTTAACACTCTTTGAAGTAACATTAATCGACTTAAAACCATAGCAATCATCCAACTTCAAAGTTTCCAAACAAGGACTTCCTGATAATATATCTGCAATCACTTCTTCATCTAATTTCCCTGCTGATATACACAAACACTTAAGTTTTTTCCAACTAATTGCACCAATAGGATTAATAAATACAAATCCCGTCAGTTTCATCTGAGTAGCACATAAATTCTTGAAAAAAAAATCATCTAACCTAAACCCTCCTAGTTCTCCTCTAACCCATAACTCTATATCAACCTCTTGAACATTACGAGTAATAGCATAACGAATACAGCTATTGATTTGCGATTTGTCCCAAGTATGGAAGTCAGTATGGTCGTAAGTACTTCCGATACAAAGTTTAAATTTGTTGAGGTTCACATGTGATTGAGTTAAGGTTTTGTTGATAAACAAAAAGTAGCAGTAAGAAGGATAATAATATCCTCTTTTTAAGACATCTTCAGATGCTATGAAAATAAGATTAGGAAGTAAAGTCCAAAGATGTTGCCAACGTTTGGAAAGAGTGCTTGTTGTTTTAATAGCATGTTTTGTGGTGGGTAAACGAGAGATGATTTCGAGTAATAAGCAATCTGGTAAGGAACTTATTATATCTTCTTCGGCCATGATTTAGAATCGACTTGGGGTTATGAAGTTACGATAGATGGGTGACTCTCTGTATTTATAATCCGTTTACTTGGAGCCAAAGTAATAAAATAAGGAAGCAAACAATTCATTATTTGCCAAACACCCCTCAACTTGTTTAAAACACCTTTTTTCTGTGTCACCTGGTTATCATGAAGTTATGCACAAAACCAAACAAAGATCACCTCCGCCAACATGTAAGCCCAAGAAGGGTGAAAAAGTCTTTGTCTCTACTGCTCCTGTATCTGTAGGAAATCTAGTGAGCCAATATGCTAAACAATTAGGGTGCTATGTTGTGGGCTGTGCTGGGCCGATATTCTAAATTTTTAAGTACATTTGTTATGTTTGAAACATAGAGTATGAGAGGTGAAAGCATTTATATTTTTTACTCGAATTTTAGGTGATATTGCTTAAAGAAAAGCTCGGGTTTGATGAAGACTTCAACTATAAGGAAGAAACCGATCTAAATTCGACCCTACAAAAGTATGGACAGTACGTGATCGCTACTAGAGTCTTTATTGTTGCTAGTCCTAGAAATTTTAACAAAGATGTTCATTTATTTTTGTTTTAGGTATTTTCCGGATGGGATTGACGTATACTTTGATAACGTGGGAGGTGAGATGTTAGAGGCAGCGGTATCAAACATGAACTTGCACGAAAGGGTAACAGTTTGTGGCGTTATTTCAGAATACACAAACACTGAAAAACATGCAGCACCAGATATGCTAAATGTTATATTATATGGGCTTGTGTCCCGAATTTCTCTCTACAACCATATAGATCACATTCGTACGGGAAAGATGCATGTACTTGAAGATGTCTCAATTGGTTTGGAATGTGTTCCTTCCGCTTTTGTTGGGCTCTATTCTGGCTATAATGTTGGGAAGGAAATTGTGAAAGTTGCTGATGAGTAAGGGCTGTAAGGCCAAAAACATCTGTTGTTTCCTGTTTAGCAAAGGGTTGTAATATTTGATCACACATTATTTCGTGAGTGATTTCTTATTGAGAACTTGTCATGATCATAGTTACGGTCTGTACTCATCTTATAGAGGTGAAAACTCAGTTAAGTTTTAAAGAGGTTTAACTTACATTTGGAAAACGTTTGGCTGATCCTTTGGATGAGCTTGCCATGCAAGTGCTTGTTCAGGTTAATGACAAGGTTAATCATATGGTTAGAATATATATCTGTTGCAAGTAAAATAAATTCACAAACTGGATTTTCCTGGTTCCGTAGACTATGAGGGACAATGAGATGAACATTCATCCTCATAAACTGCGGTCTACAGTTAGAAAGGCGTACTCGCAACCATATACGAACTGATGAAACTCCTAATTATATTCTCAAAAGGTTTCTCTTATTCACAACTCAAAAGACAACTTACAAATTACAATCCTAGAGATACACTTTAAAAGGTTTTACACTGATCAATGCTACTTTTCAAACTAACAATATTCCATTATAAACATATGACAGATCTAAAATATGCATAAACTGCTAAAATCTAACATGATGAGAGCATGACTAGCTAGAGCCAAAATGGTAGTATAGATTTAAGATAGCCAACGTTAACATATTTTGCACTAAAAAATTAAGAAAATTAAAAGTACTTTATAAATCATAAGTATTAAGTAAAACCCGGTCAATGGCAGCCCACAAAACACAAACGGTTTAGAATCGCGTTGTACAACACTTGCACAATAATTGTCTCTATTGTATAACACTTCCGTCAAAGTGATATGTAACACTTGCATATAAAATAAACAATCAACCTGTGGGATGTCTAAAAGATATTGGTTTACATTAAATATATGATCAATCATGCGTTCATAGCCTATGTACAACTTCTTTGTCCGTAACATCAGTTTGTGACTTTGTGTAGTTAGCACATTTCGTGCAACATATGACTTTTAATCCTTTCTTCTCCAGTCGGTGAGTGTTGGGTAAACCCTGGATGTAAAAAAAAGGTTATTATTATTCCTGCTCCTCCAAAGGTGTCAACGATTGAGTGACTAAAAAACTAATGCTGGTGTAGGCAATGAAGTTCTAAACATTATTGTTCCTGCTCCTCCAAAGGTGTCCATGTCAACGATCGAGTGACTAAACTTCTAAACAATGAAAAGGTATTCCCTAACTAATTTTGAAAGTGATATAAAATAATTCAAACTAAGACATAAAATGGTGGCAAATAATAATTATACATGTAAAAACGGGTGAATCGGGTCAGAACGGGACTATTTTCTTCTTGTTTTTCTCCGGTTAATCAACATCTCATTGTTATTTTGTTGGCGCCTGAACTTTAATCACAGGGAACCCTCCGCCGCAATGCGCGGGTACCCTGCTAGTGGATATGGTAGGTGATTTAGGTTTAAATAATTTGCCCATTTAGAAAATGTGGCAGAGAATAACTATACATGACTTATTTCAACTAATTGAGATTATGAACATAACTATTTCTGCAAAAAACGCACGTCACACCCAAACACACCCTCTAATTATCTTAACATGCTTAATGATCAAATTGTTGCTTGTTATTCAACTTGAGACCAATGTTTCCACAGGAGGGAAAGCAAGTATCATACAACTATCCAATACAAATGAGAAAATAAACAAAGAGCTCAATCATATGATTAGAATCTATATCTGTTGCAAAAAACCGAATTTCCCTGGTTCCGTAGACTATGAGGGACTATGAGATGAACATTCATCCTTATAAACTACAAAAAATAGTGCTGTTCTCCACACTTATTTTGCCACAATATGGTCAACTGTGGACTTTTATATATATATATATATATATATATATATATATATATATATATATATATATATATATATATATATATATATATATATATATATATGGATAATAATTTTGTTACATTTATAAATGTCACAAATATTTTAAAAAATACTCCGCATATATAAGTGTGGACAATTACAATAACGCTACATTTATAATTGAAGTAAAACAAATTCTTAAAAGGCCACACTTATAAGTGTAAGAAAACACTTAAAAAATGCTACACTTAAAAGAGTATCTCCACACTTATATGTGTAGCAAAATTTGTCACACCTATTATTACCATACTTGAGCAAGTGTGGAATTTATAATTTGACACACTTTTAAGCGTGGCCAATTGGCCTTTAAAGTGTGGAAAATTTAACTAGTGTTTTGTAGTGACAGCGGTCTACAGGCGTACTCGCAACCATATATATACGTACTGATGAAACTACCAGTTATATCTCAAAATGTCTCTCTTATTCACAACTCAAACGACAACTTACAATCCTAGAGATACTTTAAATAAAGGTTTTACATTGATCATGCTACTTTTCAAACAAACAATATTCCATATGACAGGTCTAACATATGCATAGACTGCTAAAATCTAACATGATGAGAGCATGCCATGCCTAGCTAAAGCCAACATAAGAAATGTATTAGTCATAAGATTCGCAATTTCACACTGTACATAACACAATAACACAGGTGTAGGCAATGAAGTTCAAATTGAACTAGTCATGAACTTCAAGGGTAATTTGATAACAAGAGTGTCATTTTATACCTTCAAGGGAGTAGCACATATACACTGAGACAATTTTTAGTAAACTGTGATTTTTTATTAGAAGAAGGTGATAGGAAATGACAAAAAAATCAATGAGGTGAATTGTTAGAAGATTGTTATACACTTAGATACAACACGAAATATCAAAGGATTAGGCTAACCTCTCTCAGACAGCCTTGCATACGAAATAGCAAAGGATTAGGCTAACCTCTCTCAGACAGCCTTGCATCTGAGGTTTGGTCTTTATTATGCACGTTTATCATGATAAAAAGAAAAATATCCTTGTATCGTAATAGAAACTGAACATGTATCGCAAAACATTAAATACCACTTGACAATAAGAGAATACTACTATGCATCTTCTGTTAACATGAGAAGTTCATTGCATTCTTCACTAAACAAGAACATGTTTTAAGACAACTTGATTGTAAACATACACAACCATCCATTACACAGTTCCTAATTAAACCTACTTAAAACTATCAGCTAATTAAGACTCAATCACATTCAGCCAAAACAAAGAAGTTTGTTCTTCCCAATCTCATTTAATTTTTTCAAGTCAATCACTATCATCTACACCCTCAAAAAACTGGGAATTACCTTTAGCTTCCAAACGAGAAAGAACCTACCAATATTGCAAAGGGAACATTATTAGAGCATTGCAATTTATATAACTGTATAAACTAATTATAATACGTTAAAACCATTATTAAAACTAGCAATCACACCCTTGATAAAAAGCCAATCAAAATGGAATGGGGGAGTAAGACATTTTTATAGAAAATATGGAGTACCTTTAAAGTAGAATCCCCAAGTGTAATATTTTTGACATGGCTAAGGCTTTGTAAAAGTCCTTTAAGCAATTCTTCTTCTTCTTCTTCTTCTTGTTCTTCTTGTTGTTCGTCTTCATATACTCCCGCTAAAGATAAGTCAGACCAATAATTTAAGTCAGCTTTGACTAACGAAGACACATTAAGCAACAAAATTTCCATCAAATCCATCGTATATTTGATTGTCAGTGACAATATGTATGGAGCATTGATTTTGATACCATGTGTATAAATAGCCCTCCCAACATAAGTATAGTCAAAATTAGACAACACCAAGTTCTTAACACTCTTTGAAGTAATATTAATCGACTTAAAACCATAGCAATCATCCAACTTCAAAGTTTCCAAACAAGGACTTCCTGATAATATATCTGCAATCACTTCTTCATCTAATTTCCCTGCTGATATACACAAACACTTAAGTTTTTTCCAACTAATTGCACCAATAGGATTAATAAATACAAATCCCCTCAGTTTCATCTGAGTANTTCTTCTTGTTGTTCGTCTTCATACACTCCCGCTAAAGATAAGTCAGACCAATAATTTAAGTCAGCTTTGACTAACGAAGACACATTAAGCAACAAAATTTCCATCAAATCCATCGTATATTTGATTGTCAGTGACAATATGTATGGAGCATTGATTTTGATACCATGTGTATAAATAGCCCTCCCAACATAAGTATAGTCAAAATTAGACAACACCAAGTTCTTAACACTCTTTGAAGTAATATTAATCGACTTAAAACCATAGCAATCATCCAACTTCAAAGTTTCCAAACAAGGACTTCCTGATAATATATCTGCAATCACTTCTTCATCTAATTTCCCTGCTGATATACACAAACACTTAAGTTTTTTCCAACTAATTGCACCAATAGGATTAATAAATACAAATCCCCTCAGTTTCATCTGAGTATTACATAAATTCCTGACAAGAAAATCATCATCATACCTAAGCCCTTCCCTTCTATCCCATTGCTCTATAGTAACCTCTTGAACGTTACGAGTAATAGCATAACGAATCCAGCTATTTATTTGCGATTTGTACCGAGTATTGAAGTTACTATAGTATCCTTTAAGTTCAAATATGTTGAGGTTCACATGTGTAGGACATTGAGCTAAGGTTTTGTCGATAAACAAAAAGTAGCCGTCGACTACATGTTGATAATATATTCTTTTGTTGATATCTTTGGATGCTATGAAAATAAGATTAGGAAGTAAAGTCCAAAGATGTTGCCAACGTTTGGAAAGAGTGCTTGTTTTGATAGCATGTTTTGTGGTGGGTAGCCGAGAGAGGATTTCGAGTAGTAAGCAATCTGGTAACGAACTTATTCTGTCTTCTGCTTCTTCATCTCCGTCCATGATTTTACGGCGATTAGGGATGGAAGCGCTTTGAGGATCGTGGTTTCTTGGCGAGGGTTTCAACATGGACTTTCACGGGTGAGAATTATGTGTATGTCTGGATGTACGTTATATATGGTTAGGTTAAGTATGTATCGATATGATAAATAGGTCCTACGAGTGCCTACTTTATTTGTTTTGGGTTTTGTTAGCCCAAGTGTTATGGTTAAGCATTTTTAGCAATGTTGCAAAAAAACGGGGTACTCGGCCCTGTAATCGTCGATTACAAGGTAATCGGCCCTGGAACTTGGAGAGATTTACAACGAAATCGGCCGATTAATCGGCGATTACAAGGTTTAAGGCCGATTAATCGGCTAAAAAACGCTACTCGGCCCTCGACCGCCTCAGGACCGATTCACGATTTTTGCAACATTGATTTTTAGTTACAATTATTCTTCGATTGATGCCCAAATTCTTTTGTTAGCCCAAGTGTTATGGTTAAGCATCTTTTTTATATAATAAAACAAAACCCCTAGTGGGTATTTTCGTATTTCGGAAAAAAAAATATTTCCTTATTAGGTAATATTTATTTATTATTTTTTAATTTAAATTTTAAAAATTTGTTTTGTTGATATACTACACAAGTATAAGATAAATACAAAAAATATAGATAAGATGCAATACTACACAAGTAGAAGATAAATAAAAAAAAATATTAATAAGATGCAACTAACAACATGATTAAAATTTTTAAAATGAATATCTTTAATAATAAACAAATATAATTAAAAATCATAAATCAAACAAAACAAAGATTAAATTATTTGTTTTTTAAGAAATAAAAATATATCATTCAAAAAAAAATTAAAAAAAAACTCGCGCGTACGCGGGCATTATAACTAGTTTCTTATTAAAAGAAACTCGATTATATGCTAGTCATGAGATTGAAAGCTGGTTCAGAACTTGTAACTAAATATATCGCGCAATAAACCAATAAACATAATTGTTCGCTATACCGCAGTTGTAATATACAGATATCATAGTTACCTATATTAGTATATATACTTCTTCAAAACTATAATGCTTTTTTTTCGGAATAACAAACGCACACCATCACCTAAACTACACCTATGGCTGCAAACGGGACTTGAATCCTCAGTTGCACCATGTATGTTGAGGAATNTATATATATATATATATATATATATATATATATATATATATATATATATATATATATATATATATATATATATACACACACATGAGGGGATTTTAATTTGCAGGACACTATGAGGAAATTAGTTAGTATTAGGTTTTTATACATCTAAGCTTACATGAAAAAACTACTAATATCATGTCGTATAACGTGAACAGGGGCCAAGGTTGTAAAAATCGCTAAGCGCTAGTGAGGCGGTTGATGCGTGGTTTTGTGACCTTACAACAGGTTTTACCTCTCGAGGGATCTCAAGAGGCTTACAACCCCACCAGGCAGTGTACCTGACCAATGTAGTATAGTGTAGTGGTAAGTACGGGGGATTGATCGTTCTCTCACAGGGAATAGTGTTCGTTAGGATAGAAAAATTTACTCTAAAAGGTCTAAGGGTGAAGGAAGATTATTTTTTGTATTTTTTTATATTTTTTAGAAAGCAAGTAAAATCTCAGTTTTTGAAGGAGTGGGCAGAATTAGTTGCTAGTCAACTAACCCAAAATGACTACAATTGCAAATGAAAATAAAATAACTAAACTATTGTGGTTGTGAAAACTTATATTGAGACAAATGTGTTTACTTAGACTTCCTTACTCCCTAACTATCTTTTACCGGTTAATTGGTATGTATATTAATTGTGTGGATGAAGGGTGTATTCCTAATAACTCATGGAGTGACATACATATCTCTCTAATTCTATGAGCTCTTATCTCCTCCTACAACATGCACTACATAATCATAGGGATTGTAAACAGTGGCTCATGCGTTAAATACTACCTTAATAGCCTAGTATGCCTCGACTACATGTTTCCCAAGACGTTCAAGCGTATTACCATATAGGAGCGTCGCCAGTTTTCTTGAGCCTAACATCGATGGAACAATCACCCAAACAAGTAATAACACACCAATCAACCAATAATTAATAGTTAGGTTTCATTATATCTAAGCAAACACAAGAAGAATTTAGCCTAGCATGTTAATTGAAAGACAAACAAAAGATATAATTAACCAACACATAGACATAATGATTAAATTAAGTGTGGACTTATCTTCAATTGAACATGAGGGTTCCAAGGGTGGAAAAACCCTTAAAATTACAGCAAAATCGTCTTTAGGGTTTTGCCCTAAGTTGTATCAAAAGTTCCACACTAATGAAGGAAAAATAGAAAAGTATATATAGAAAATACACTCTGACGCCGTCAGGTTATAGAGTCTGACGCCGTCAGCTCGCCGCCACTAGGGTTCTCGGATGGCTTAGATCTACTTCTGACACCGTCAGGCTCTAATTCCTTCTGGGCCGTCACTCTTTAGCTTATAACCTGACGGCCTACACCTTGTAACACCTGACGGCGTCAGGTGTAAATGTTCCAAAATCTATCTGGCCCGTCAAGTGTAAAGTAGTTTCACTCCTTTGTCAACGTTTGCTGACGGCGTCACCTTGTGACTCTGACGCCGTCAGGTAGAAATTCAGCTTCTCTTGAGACTTTGTCGTTTTCTTCACTTTTATGCTCCAAAAACGTCCAAATATGCATGTTTTCCAGAATTCTTCTCAAAAGTACCTAAAATGACAAAAGGAACGATTTAGGGCATTAATTGATCACATTTACTCGAATTAAGGCTTAAATGACCCCTTAAAATGGTAACACTTTTCGTCTCATCAGCGGTCGGGTAGGGCCTAGCGATTAATCGGTTAGGCGGGGATTAATCGGGGATTAATCGGATTGAAATTTTTATGCACAAAATTGTAATTTTAGATATTATATTATATTATATGTATGAGATAAGCATAATGTATCAAAGTTCAAATATTTCAAGTGTTCAAATATAAACATAAGACATAATTCTTCAAAGTTTAAAATAAAACATAGACATTACTCGATTTGTTGACTATGTTTAAACGGTCTTTGACTGATTTTGTCTGATTAATCGGTTTGTTGACCGATTTTTAAGCGATTTGACTTATTTTTAAGCGATTTTGTTGACCATTTTAAAGCAATTTTGTCCGATTAGACCGATTTTGTCCGATTAATCGGTTTGTTGACCGATTTGTAAGCGATCTTTGACCAAAACGATTAAATAGGCCGATTATGATAAATCAAGGCGCTTAGTGAGCGATCAGCGATTATGCAGGGATTAATCGACCGCCTGGACCGATTTTCACAACAGTGACAGGGGCGTTTACACACCTACAAATATATTCTCGGACGTGTGCTTGTGTGAACATTCATTCTCCAAGATCTCTTATAATAATTTTTTTAGGGAAGACGTGCTAAAGATAAAGTGTTCTCAGATCTCTCGTATAATAAGAGAATATAGGACAAATTGATTTTTCAATTGCCTAATAGGATAGTTTAATTAGAAAATCGAGCCCTTCTATTAGCTAATAAAAGTCAAATTGAATTAGTTTAGTCAAATTTTTGAAAAGATTGGTGGAGGAAAAAATGAAAGTACAGATGGATTTGTGAGCTATTTTTTTTTTAAAAAAAATTTGGTCTTAAGTTTAAATAAATGTATTATTTGACTGGTTAATAGAATTTACAATCAAATATTAAACTTTTCAAAAGAGGTTAATGTGAAATCTAATTTTATGTATTTAAGTGTAAAATCCTCAATTTTCATAATTTATAAAAATATTTATATTTAACAAAAACCCATATATACTTTAAACTATTTTTATAAACAACAACTACTATTAATATTATTATTTTTATCATTATTATTATAACTATTATCATTGTATTGAGCGTAATACTTAAAACACCACCAACGTACGACTACATGTTATTGAGTATATGCATGAATTAAATAAAACATATATAAAAATTTATATTCAATGAATTTAAATTATGTTAAAATATCAAATTAAACTACTCAAGCAATATAAGTATTAAACATAATTGATGGTATTTTCAAATTCGAGCAAATATAGTTGAGATATTACTATTAGTTATAGTTATTGTCTTAACCTAATCCATGTTTAATAGCCCGTGCGACGAGGATACACAGGTTAAAAACTATAATACGGATAACAATAAATAACTTAATTGTAATACCACAGATGCACGTGATTATAATTATTAAAATTAAATCACAATTTATAAGTATACACCAAATAAATTTAGTTAAATCTAATTATTAGTTGTACTCGTACTCTGCACCATGTTCGTGTAATATCACAGTTAAAAAAAATATATTAAAACCGCTAACTTCTTAAATGCTCGTATATTAAACTAAAATTTAACACAAATTTAATTCATTTGTAAACTTTATGCGCGCACTAGTTACAACTAATTTATACCGTGACTAAGAAGGCGAGTACAAAAATTAAATCCATTGGTAAACTTTATGCGTGCACGAGTTACAACTAATTTATACCGTGACTAAAAAGTCGAGTATAAAAATTAAATCATTTTTCGACAACTAAACACATCATATTTTCTAGAGACGTTTGATCACATTAACTTTAAACATAAAAAAACGAGTTCAAAATAAACAAACACGAAACTAAACCACACCCCTTTTAGAGGTGTCTAGCGAGTCATCGGATCAGGTCTATCGGGTTTTGATGAAAAACCTAACTCGCAACTCGACCCTATAAGATATCGGGTCTATGATCTATCATACAAATGCCACACAAACCTCACCGCATTCCCGCCATTTCCAAATGCTTCAAAAAACCGTTACAACCAAAACCCTAACCGAAAAATGCAAAACCCTAACTCAATTCAAACAGCTTCATGCCCAAATCATCAAATCACACTTACCCGACAACCCGATCGCAATCGGCCCACTTCTCTCAGCCTTAGCCACCACTTCCAACAATCCCCCTTTCTTCTCCTACGCCCGTTCGATCTTCGAAAACCTTAAATTTCGCAACACGTTCATGTACAATACGATGATCAGGGGGTATGTGATGAATGGTGAAAATCTTTTAGCTGTAATGTGTTTTAAAGATATGTTAAAGTTTGGGTTTTTAGCTAATGGGTATACTTTTTCGCCCTTGATTAAGGCGTGTTTGGGTTCGGGGTTCGTGGGTTTGGAGCGCGTTGGGGTAACGGTACATGGGTTTGTTTTGAAATTGGGATTTGGGGATGATGGGTTTGTGGGGAGTGGTTTGATTGAGTTTTACGCGGGGAAATGTGAGATGGGGGATGGGCGTAAGGTGTTTGATGAAATGTCGGTTAAGGATGTGGTGGTGTGGACTAGTTTGATTGATGGGTATGGGAAGAATGAGGATGTGGAGAGTGCGAGGATGGTTTTTGATGAGATGCCGCGGAAAAGTGTGGTTTCATGGAGTGCGATGATGGCGGCTTATTCAAGAGTTGGTGAGTTTGAGGAAGTTGTTTGTTTGTTTGAAACAATGCAAGAGTTGGGTGTTAGACCGAATGAGTCTGTTCTTGTTAGTGTGCTTACAGCATGTGGGAATATTGGCGCACTTGCACAAGGGTTGTGGGTGCATTCGTATGCTAAAAGGTATCATCTTGATTCGAATACAATCCTTGCTACCGCTTTAGTTGATATGTACTCCAAATGTGGTTATCCTGACTTAGCTTTATCAGTATTTAAGTCTATTTCTGTAAAGGATACGGGAGCTTGGAATGCTCTAATTTCCGGGCTGTCAATGAACGGAAAAGCTAGAACTTCATTAGACTTGCTAAATCAGATGGCATCAGTCAAGATTCAACCAAGTGCAGCCACATTTGTAGCTATACTAACGGCTTGTACACATGCTAACTTGGTCAAAGAAGGGGTTGAGTTATTTAACCAAATGGATAAAGGTTATGGGGTTAAACCACAATTTGAGCATTACGCGTGCGTGGTTGATCTTTTTGCAAGAGCGGGAATGTTGGAAGAAGCCATGGAATTTGTAGAGAATAGGTTGGGTGGCGTTGGTAAAGGAGACGCAAATGTGTGGGGGGCTCTTCTTGGTGCATGCAGAACTTATGAAAATGTTGATGTTGGTAACAAAGTATGGCGAAAATTGGTTGAAATGAAAGTAAGTGATTATGGTGTTTGTGTAGTTTCTTATAACATGTATAAGGAGGCTGGTTGGAAAAGAGAGGCGGAAGAGGTTAGGAATATGATTTCGGAACTTGGATTGAAGAAAACACCTGGTTGTAGCGCAGTGGAGGTTGATGGCGTGGTTAGAGAATTTGTTTCTGGTGATAATACTCATTCTATGACACAGGAAATACATAAAACGCTCGATTCTTTGGTGAATATGGCTCGTCTTCTTGAGCTGCATTGATATCTTGATTTATATACTTTGCACAACTTCTAACCAACTTAACTTATGCTTCTTGTAGCTAGATTTTTTGTTTGGCCTATTTGGAATAAGATACTGTACAATTTTTATTCTCTACAATTTATGACCTTATTGATAAGTGAATTAGTCAAAAAATTACAACCTATCGACAAGGGTAATAGACTGTCATTTGAATAATGATACACGAACATGGAACTAAGAAAAAAACCAAGTAAATAAGCATCACCACATTTCTGCAAATTAACCACCAAAGAAACAAAAGGTGCATGCCATACAATGATAAACGGGTCAAAGTTTTACATGTCACCCATCACGACTACACCCTACATCGAGCAAGCTAAAGTGCTAAACAGCATCAACACAAGTCCATTCTAGATGCAAAAACTTGCATCCTTCATTAAATACTACTTACATAGACCTCAACAAAACTGTAAAATGATGAGGTTATAGATAAACGCTAAATAGACCATCATTAGTTAGGATTGGTAGCAACCTTTCACTGACTGCATCTTTTCGTCAGCTGATCCAACTTAGAGTTAAACTTTTCCTTTGCCTCAATCTCTTCTTTACCATGTTTACTCTTCATCTCAGCCATCTCTTCTTCGTGCAATTTCATTAACCTCACCCTTTCTTCCTCGATTTCATTCATATCTTCTGTCGGAGACTTAAGAACATTTTCACCTTTTCCATTCCTAAACGAGTTCATAAAGAATAACAATTAATATAAGTAGAGGTAAAGGATATATAGTCATGTTCTTTACAGGTAGTTGATACGTCGCATATGAATACAAAAACTACAATAATACCATAGCAATATTTTCTAAATAAAAAAACGTTTACGAGATTCTATGCATTAAAAATATACACTTTCGACCGATTTGGCTACTTACCCATTAGCTATTTTATTAGTTTGACCTATTGGGATGAACCACATCCTAAACCGACCCACTCATAAGTATATAAGTAGGAATTGCTACTCTACTCATTAGTGTTTCAGTAAATAGGCAGTCAGCAGAAATCAAGATTGATGGGAGATAATACATCCAAATTTTGTTTAGCTGATCACAAGATGCATACAAAGAAAACAAGTAACTGTATAAACGGGGACATGTTTTGAGCTTTGACTGCTTTTAGTCCATTTTCATACACACAACAGAATTGCCTTCAATAATCCTGAATTACATTTTCTACCGTATCATTTTGAAACCAAATTCATGATTAAAATTTGAGACCAAATATTCTCCATTGCGTCTCCTATTTAGGATAATAACTTGAAACCAGATTATGATTATCAAATAGTCGGAAAATTTTGTTCTTAAGCTGTATATCAAGTCAACCATCTTCAAATTTATGGTATACAGTCATAGAGAGAATATCTTTTAGACAAGAATCGGAAATACCTCTTAGGCACATCTGAAACTGCATGAACTGTCTTGCATTCCTCCTGTTGTAGCTTCTCAAGTTCTTCTTTCTGTGCTTCCCTACAGTCTTGAAGCACTTTCAGCTGGTCCTTAGAGAATTTTTCTAGAAAGTCCATCTAACCAAAAATATATAATAGAAAAATTAATATGAAAAATATTGCTCGCATACAATTTTTTAAGTGGTTTCTTAATCTATAATAGTACTATCTTATCATGCAAATCAATGACCGTTGTGGTGTATTACAGTTTCAAACTAACATTAATATTTATATGGAAGTACCTCTTCCTCGTTCTGTTTGTGGTACATCTGTGTTCTCTGCCTGATAATTTTGTTCTCTTCTTCAATCTTCCTCAGCTTCTGAGACAGCAACCAGAAGGCGTCTTCAAGTGCTTTGGAGCTCCTCTCTTGTTTGGCAATCATTTTCTTATACCAGATCAACTGTTGGCTGTCCTTGCTCAACTGCTTATACTGATTCACAACCTTTTCTTGATATGACACCAACTCATATTTCAGCTTCAGCTTTCCTAAATAAATAAACAGCAGGTAAACGGTTATCAATGGACTCAGATAACGACTGCTATTAGTAGCAAAGTGAGTGAATCAAGCAGGCTAGGCAGGTTTTCAAAATGGGTTTGGGTCAATATAGCAACTTCTAGAGCAGGTCAATTGACTGCCAGCACGTTTTCAGAAAAAGGAATTCAGGAACACTATAGTTTTCTCTCTAATGGGTCGAAATAGTCAAATTGGAAAATATATAGTTTACAACGTATCCAGTCAAATGGGTCGAAATTCGCCAAAAGTAATTCGAGTTTTACATAAAAGGATGAAATTGCCCCATCTAAAATACTTAATATTAAAGAAAAAATAAAAGTGCATACCAGGTGAGTGTATGTTAAAGACCTCCAAGTCTTGTTCAGTCGCAAGATAGCCATACAACTGTCGCTTACCATCAGAATGGATATGATTTGGGTGATGATTCCAAGCATTTCTACCTAAGTCTTGGCGTTCAAAATGCTTGCCTAGACGCTCCGCCTCTAAATATCCAACCGCTGATGCGTCAAATATCAACACACTCATCCCCCTGTGCCCTTCTGGCCCAAATGCATTACGGGCTTTCACAGCTTCAAATGAATCAAAGTATTCTAGAAGCTCGTGTGTTCCCATGCCAACCCACTGAAATAATCAAATAAATATGCAGCTATAGTAAATCAAGAGCCATTCATCCAAGTTTAAGAGGTGTTTGGATGTGCATTTTCAAAGTGATTATTGTGACTTGAAATCAGACTCGAACAATTTTGATTTAAGTAACGCTAACTAGGTAACTTTGCGTTTATCTTACAAACCAATTTTCTTAAAGCTCTTCAAATCCGATTGTTTTGACCCCAAAGGGGTACATGGATCTGCGTTTTTAAACTGATTATCTTTGACAATCAGTTTTGAATAATCAATAAACATACACAAAAGCTGATTATCAAAAGAAGAAAATAATTACCTAATTATCACTTCTTCTAACTTAATTTGCAAGTCTCTTATTCCCATTTCACAAGACTAAACACATTTTTTCACAAATCCTTTTTGGTCAACATATTTCTTTTAAAAAAATAAAAAAAATAAATAAATAAAATCAAGAGTTGAACGGTTAAAAAAAATGCAATCTTTTACTGCCGTTTTATTACAATTGATTAGCTGATTCTAATAATTCAGAATCACTTTCAATGCACACATCCAAAGAGCCAAAAACCCCTTAAACAAACTAAAAGTAAACAGAACCGTGATCACATTTTGCGCATCCAATATACCCATTAAAATATGGTAAAAGTAAGCGACATACCTTCTCATTTTCATCCTGCTCAAGCAACGTATTCTGAACAATCACCATCGGCGGCCACACAATGTTCCAATCTCCAACACCTTTATCAACACCAACCCATTTCCCAAACACTTCCGCATTTTGAACAGCCACAGCCCCTCGTCTACACAACTCTTCATCTAAAAGGTCAGCAAGATCCCTATGAAGCTTAGGCCTTCGTGACCCTTTAGTCTTAATATGAGTAACAAACGCTTTCATACCCCTAAACCAATGAATCGAACCAGGACCATCTCTACAAGCAGGACAATGCCACTGCCTAACCGGTTCATTAATCTGGTCAGCAGTCAACTCATCTAAACTCTCAAACAGCTCAACAAAATACGGGTGCTTTTTACGTGAATCATGACTCATTTGACTGTCATCGGAATCATAGTCATCACTTACGATTTCATCGTCTGAATCAATGGCATCATAAAGCTTAAACGCATTATCACCTTCTGCCACATCATCCGTTTGTTCACCAGTTTTCTTACCACCCCATGTCGTCCATTCACGTCTACTTCCATCACCTGTCACCCATCCTTCAGTCAAACCCTCCCAACCATTTTTACCCGAATTCAGAGACATGTTACCCAACCCCTGATTCAACTCTTCAACGTCAGTGTTAGCATTCCGATCATTTTCACCTGTCGTCATCTGCACGCATCAAAAAACCGATAAGTCAACTCCTTACAACAGCTAGCAATATACTTCACATTTACCACCGTTCTTTCAAGTCACCAGGGTGTTTTTTTAGGCTATCTTCTGGCTTATTAGTGTTAGCTTATTAACAGGGCTTATAAGCTTATGCATTGGAGAAGCTGATAAGCCCACCTTTTACAGCTTACGAGCTTATCAAGTTTGAGCTTATAGCTTTCTAAGGCCCTAACTAATAAGCCAAAAAAAGTGGGCTTATCAGCTTTCCTAAATTTACATAACCTCATAACAACGGTAAATAAGCTAACACTACTAAGCCCATTTTTCATCTTGATTCTAACTTATGAGCTTATTTTTCCAATCTTAAGTCACAATAAACACAAACGCACAAAGAACAAAAAAAAAAAAAAGGGCTTATGAGCTTATTTGATTTCGGGTCTGGCTTATCTGATAAGCCCACAAATAAGCTTAAACAAACACCCCTAAGAAATAGTATAAGCCAAACAAAATAACTAAGCAATAACAACATTTAGAAGCTATTATCAAAACCCGTATCAATTGTAGCCAATATATTCCCGGGGATATCTTAGCTACAATTATTGTAGCCAATTGGCTACAATCCTCCGCCAAAATACACAAGAAATTAAATCAGGGACCCACAGAAAGAAGTCAGGGACCCACAAAATGAGTCAAGACACACAATTTGTAGCACAAATTGCAGGAAATTGGCTACAATTCAATTGTAGCCAATATATTCCCTCCGAGAAATGATACATGGACCTAAAAATAGACCTAATTGTGGACCTAAAAACATGTGGCATCATCCTAATGGCTGCAGACAGGGACCACTTATTTTACAACCCATCAGGATCATGCCACATGTGTTTAGGTCCATTTTTAGGTCTATTTTTAGGTTTATGTATCATTTCTCATTTATAATTATAAAAATTTCATTTTTTTATAAAAAAAAAAAAAAAAAAAAAAAAAAAAAAAAAATCCAGTAATAAAATGCAGCTTACTTTTACTATTACTACAATCATTCTATGCCAGATGAATTGACAAGATTTTAAAATAAAGTTACTGGTGGGTAAATTAGGGTTTAAGGGTTTTAGCTCTTCATAATGGGGTACACACAAGACATGTAACTAATTGGTAAATGAAACGATCACGTTAAAAAAGGTTACCTGAGGATGGTTAACGGCAACGGCGGCAGTAAGGGTGATGAAAACACGCACTAAAGAGTGTGAGTTTTGGGTGGTTATGAAGTTGCGAATAAAAAGTAGTGAGCTTTTTATCTCTCTCT